>JAXGGA010001439.1:0-152654 GCA_038373865.1 Uloborus plumipes
AAAAGGTGAAATATAAATTTTATTCTATCTAGTGTCATTATTTTTACAATAGACATATGTATGATTATTACACAAATGTATATTGGTTTTGATATAGTATTAATCCTCTTATTTTTCTACATTTTAGGACAAATTTCCATCCAAAGAACTATTTTAATAGTTCGAAAATTTAAAAGCAAGTATTCAGCATCTGTAGATGCTTTTGTTGAGGAAGCTGTTGTGCGAAGAGAATTGGCAGACAATTTTTGCTATTATAACGCAAAATATGATCAAGTTGATGGTATTTAAACCTTTTTAAATTTTTTAATAAAGTTACAAAACATGATGCTTTGTTTTGTGAACGGTAGTCTAGACAAATATACTATTCCCCTTTATAATATCAACCAGTTTAGTATAGGTTAGTTCTATTTTAAGATTCACATTATAAATTAATTTTGTTTTTTAATTGCAAAATTTCCAGAGCAGTAAAACTAATTTCAAAGTGTAATTAGTTGCTCTTACATTGTACTTTAGTAAACTATTGAACATTAGTTATAATTAATTTATATCATGTTATCACATGAGTATGTTTTGCAAGACACACGTGAGTCACATTACATTGGAAGAGATATTGATTTTATACTATGGTTTTACATGTAATCTTTTTCTTTTTGTACATGTGTAAAAATGTTTTAAATTTAGCTACAGTTCTTGAGTAATCAAATTTCTGATTAATCTGGGGGGGGGGGGGGGGGGGGTAGATGAAAGGATTTTTTTAAAAATGTGAATCATTTTGTCTCCATTTTTAAAAACCGAGATAGTAGCTCATGCTCTTTATTACTTTTTTATTTTTTGCAATATATGTTTGCTTTTGTGGGACAAATTTTTCACTATATAAAGTAGACAATTGTGTCCATGCATTTATACTGGTCTTCCCTCTTTAGTTGTCTCTGTTGCTGTTCACTATACAATATTCTTATGAAGTCACCCACATGAATATCAATTTGCATGCACTCTAAGGGTACCATATGGAAATATTTTGGTACTCTTCGAAGTTAGGATTCCAATTTCTTATTTAACAAGAAGTTCTGTCAAGAACTAAACGAGCCTACTTTCCCGTACATCGACATCGGCATTCTAGCATCTGATCATTATTCTCTTGATTATCTGAGACTGAAAATTATGTCAAACATACCTTTTTAGCACTTAAAGCTGATTTCTAAAAGCAAAATATACCCCTCTCAGCAGATGAAATAGTCATGTAAAAAGTAAATAAACGAATAAATAAAGTTTTGTTGCACCTTTTAAAGAATGTAACTGTTACAGTTCTTCGTTTTCAAAAAAAAAAAAATAAATAAATAAATAAATCAATAAATCAATAAAAGTACAAAGAGCATCAAAACACATTTTATCAAAAAAAGAAAAAAAACTCGTCCGTTAATAAATGTCTCGAATTTTCACTTTTTAATCCGTTGCCAGTTGTTAAATATAAATAAAGAATAAAATGCCCTCCGTGAATGAAAAAATTTTTGTTACAAAAAAAAATCGTCTGCCAAAAAAAAAAAAAGAAAGAAAAAAAAATAACAATAAAAAATAAAATAAAATAAATGAATAAATAAAAAAAAAATCGTCTGAACAGTCAGTCATTTTTTTTCTGAGCCTGCATTTCCAGCCATGTTTGCGGAGTCGGAGTCGGAATCAGAGTCCTCACAGAAGTTATTCAGAAAAGTACTGTACAAGCACATTTATCAAAACCATTTTCTTACAAAGTTAGTTTGAAGAAAATCCGACTTTAAGTTTAGGATCAACATTCAACTTAAATTCCCCGTAGGTGCTAATGTTAAATTTTTTTTCTGAACAGTTCAATATTGAACGAAAAATGGTTTCAAATCAAAAAGCGAAGTATGGAATGAGCCTCTCCGAGATCTTTCAAACAAAAAAAAAGTTTATTCCATTCAGACGGTTCACTCAAAAGTTATTGGTGGGGAAAGGTTGCTTGAACGGTTCAATGTTGAAAGAAAAAATGTTCAAATTGAAAATTTAAATACGGTAATGAAGTATCCTTGCTGAGATCCTTAAAACAAAAAAAAAAGTTTATTTAAATCGGACTGTTCACTCAAAAGTTATTAGGGGTGACAGCTTGCTTGAGAAGTTCAATGTTGAACGAAAAACTGTTCAAATCGGAAATGTAAATACGGGAATGAAGTATCCTTGATAAGATATTTCGAACAAAAAAAAGTTTGTTCAGATCGGACTGTTCACTCAAAAGTTAGAATCGCGGGACGGGTTGTTTCAACGGTTCAAAGTTGAACCAAAAATTGTTCAAATCGAAAAATCAAATATGGGAATGAGCTGTACTCGCCGAGATCTTTCCAACAAAAAAAAAGTATATTAAAATCGGAATGTTCATTCAAAAGTTATTAGGGGGGACAGACCGACAGACCGACCGACACACAAATTCCCCATCTCAATACCCTACTTTCAAATTTTTAATTTTTCGATATTCATTAAACCTTTTTATTTCTTTTTGGCTTTTTTTTTGGACTTGGCGATATTTTCTTAACTTGGCGATATTTTTTTGTCTTGGCGATATTTTTTAGATGCATTAAGCCACTTTTAATACTTTTTTCGTCTTTCTTTGATTTTAAACGGGAAAGGAGGCTAAAAAGTAAATGTAGAAAAAATAATAAATTTTGTATAATGGATGGCCCCAGAGGTAACTGAAGATATTGACTCAGGTCAATGAAAATTTTCACCGATACTAACAATAACATAAGGCAGCTTTTCCACACTATTGGAAATTTTATATTTAAAAAAAATAAATGTTTCTTTGACTTTGATTTACCCTAATTTGTATTAATGTTTGCATCAAATTAAAAGTTCACTACCTAAGTTTAAATTTTCATAATACAGTCGACGCTCGATATAACGATCAACTCCGTCCCCCAGAAAAACGTCTTTATAACGAGTGGTCGCTGTAAGAGGTAGAAAATAGAGTATATTGGGATGAAGTTGGGTTTTTCCCACCAGTCGTTGTATTGGATAGTCTTTATAACGAGTGGTCGTTATAACGAGCGTCGACTGTATTATGTGTCTTCAATGCAAATATTGGTGCCCATTTTTACTTTCATTCAGATCTATTTATTTTTCATTAACTGGTTAACATTTCTGTAATAAAATATTCTTTAAAAGAGATTATCTGCAACTATTATTCAAATTCTGAATATGTGAAATACTATTCATAATAAAACTGAGATGTTCTCTTCGCATATTTTGCATATTATGATTCAATATTAAGATTTTAAACAGCATTAAGTTATTCATATTTCTTTCCTGTTTATGTTATTTAGGTGCTTATGATTGGGCAAAAAAGACATTGAAAGATCATGCCAAAGATAAAAGAGAATATTTATACTCAAAGGAACAGTTAGAAGCTGCCAAAACTCATGATCCACTTTGGAATGCTGCTCAGGTAAATTCTTTTATTAGTTGCATTTGACTCAGTTATGGGTTTTTTCTTTATTTTTCAATATCCTTATTAATATTATGAATGAAAAAGTGAGTTTGTGGTGCTCTAACTACTCTACTGATGCATCTTGAAATTTTTTTTTGTCAGGGCTGGAGAATAGAACATAGGGAGAATTTCATCTAGAAAAATATATTTCCTAGATTTTTCCTAAATCCTTAGTATTTTCAAAAGGAACTGCTTCAAATGCAGTCTCGCTGTGTGAATGCCAACTGTAAATTGTTGAGTGCACACCCATTTGGGGTAAAATATGACTGAAAAGCAGTGCTGTATCTTAGCAATCTATTTGAGCTGCTAGTGCCCTCCAGTGATGCTGGTTCATAATTTTTCATACATAATAGGAAAATCTATAATCCTTAATGGTAAAAATTAATTATTTCTAGAAATTTTAATCAATTCGCATTTTTATACACGTGGACAAAAGTAAAGGATGCGCATTAAAAGGACCTCAGCATTAATTAGGTATTGAATTATTTCCATAGAATGTGTAATAACAATACAAAGAGAGCCAGTTGTTTTTACAAAGCTATGTAATTCTGCTTAGAACTTCCTTTGAATGATAAGCCAAATTTTTCTTTAATGCAGGCAAAATTGTTTAAATTATATAAGAAATTTGTGCAGCTCTTTGCTCACTCAAAAATACTTGGCTGACTTAGAATCCTCAATGAAATAGTGGCTCAAGGGTTTGGTTAGACTTCAGCAAAAAATTCCTAGGAGTCCAGAAGAAAATCCCAGGACTCGAAAAATGTTTAAGGAATTATTGTAAAACTAAACACACATCCTGTGTAAAAAAGTAGTAACTATTACACATTTTCCCCATTAGTTCATTGAATATGTGTAAATTTTTAAACACTGTGTGCTTAGATCTTCAACTTTGCCCCAATTTCACCTTTTTCTGTTCAATAAGTTTAATATATATATATATACACACACATACACTAGTGGACTTAATTCTGGACACTTTTCAATTTTTTGAAGATTTCATCATTTAACTTTGCATTCACTGAAATCATTTACTTATTTCTTCTCTAATATGCATGTATTCATTTCATGTGAATATTACCTTCATTGTATTTTATTTTATTTGTTAATACTATCTATAAAATAAAATTGTTTTCATGTGAATTTGATTTATTTAGATAGTTAGCTTTGGCAACAAAATATGATAAAAAGGCAATTCATTTAGCTATTGATTTAGTATTGTGAAATTATACTATATTATTGTTATTGCAACATTTACTACTTTTCAATAATTAAAAATAAAAATATAGATAATATTCACATGAAATGAATACATACATTTTAGAGAAGTTATAAAAAAAAGGATTTAAGTGAAATAAATAAATCTAATAATTCATTATACAGTGTTAAATGATGAAATCTTTAAATTTTTGAAAAGCGTCCAGAATTACGTCCACAGGGGTATAAATGTATGTGATAAAGGTGCACAGAGGAATCTGAATTTAATTGATCAAAAACTTTCAATTGATTACCTTATGATTGAACAATGATTATTCAAAATGTACATACACACATTATATATATATATATATATATATTTTTTTTTTCCTCAAGTATCTACCTAAATTTCACAACTCACTTTCATATGAATTTTACTTATTCATAGGTTCAGATGACAAAGGAAGGGAAAATGCATGGCTTCCTACGTATGTACTGGGCTAAGAAAATCTTAGAATGGACAAAAAGTCCGGAAGAGGCTTTGGAAATAGCTATTTATCTCAATGATAAGTATGAATTGGATGGTCGGGATCCGAATGGTTATGTTGGTAAGTTTGCTTAATTACTTGATGCATACAATTGCTTATAAACTATTAATATAGACAAACAACTAGCTTTGTTTATACCTTATGTAACATTTTTATGAGTAAAACTATGAATATCGTCGGCACCATGCTAAAGTAACGAATGTGAAAAATCGCGTTTTTCAAGTTCAATGGTTTCCCGTAGTACTAAAAAAGGGCTACCTACTGGCAAAATGATGAATCTGTTAGATGGTCGTAAGCCAATGTCATTTTTACGAATATGCAGCTTTGCCCGAAAAAGTTATGCTATACTAAGGAATATGATATTCGACAGTTTACATAGTTAAACAAATTAAAAAAAATCCCAAACGTTATAATCTGAACTAGCGAAAATGCCAGTTTAGTTAGTTTTCATTACCACTAAGACAGTTGAATGCGCATATTAAACCATTGTAATGTTTCAAATATGACACATTCGATAGTATACGTTGTAATTTTGTCTTTGCATAACTATTCATGAAAACGAATGTGTCATATTTGCTACTTAGAAACAATCTCGATAATTAAATAAAAGATAAATAATAGCCCTCCTGAACCTTTTATGCCATACGATGGTCAGATTTGTATATCGGAGGTGAAAAAAAAAAAGATTTATTGACACTATGCAATCAATTGCTAGTTCCCAGGGCATACAGGTCTTTTTATGAGCAGCTTCCGAGTTCCAAATCAGTCCGCGATTCTCTGGCCGAACCCGATAATACCGAAATTGAATAGTAAATTTATTTTTATGTACTATGTGTTTTTGATGAATCGTCTAAATTACTTACCTGATTATTTACTTTCCATTATTTATATTATATTTTTCTTGTGTTCAATAAAAGTTTTTCTTAGTAAAAAAAAACCGTTTATTTAATTTTTCATCCATTATTATTAATTTTTATAGCAGTTTTGTAACCCAAATGTAAAGTATCGAAAATGAATGCCATGAAACTTCATTGCAAACTATCGAATATTCTCTAAAATTTCATATTCGATACTTTACCTTCAATTCAGTGACTTTTGACTAAAAATGTTCATGTTGGTAAAGTAGCGAATATTTTTAAACAATTATTATTGATAACTTTACAAATAATCAAAATTGAAATGACACCTTCGAACGATAGTTTTACACTTAAAGATATCTATAAAAATTTAAAATTGAAAATAACCAAATGCGTCAGGTGAAAAAAAATTATATTCAGTGTTTTGACTCTCCTGAAAAGTGCCACTTTTCACATTCGTAAGTTTAGCATGGTGTCGACGATATGTAAGGTATATATTTGAAGTTCTAAAGAAACTTATTTTTCTGAAGAGTCATATACTGTTAATAGAAACAACTTATATTTATAGCACATAAGCTAAGACCACTTAGCTCATACACTATATCTGTGGTGACAGACTTGAGTAAAGCAATAAATGTTTTTTATGGCTCACTTAATAGCAATCAAGTAATCTTTTTCTTTCAATAAATTATAGTTCTTATATATATTTTTAAATGTTTAGTCTGGTTTGAAAGCATATTTAATAATGTTCAATTTTGTTACTTATTGCATAACAAATGTATATTACCTTTTATAAAGGACCATTTATGCTATATATCTGAGTTTTACATTTTTATAAAGGTTGCATGTGGTCTATTTGTGGCATACATGATCAAGGATGGGCCGAGAGAGCTGTTTTTGGGAAAATTCGATTCATGAATTTCAAAGGTTGCCAGAGGAAATTTGATGTCAACGAGTTCATACGAAAATATAGAGCCAAGTAATATCATGAAACTATTGACATTCATTCATACTGTATATTTTATCAATTTCAATTTTTTTAAATTATGTGCTTGTAAAATAAATCATTTCACGGATTGTTTTTAAACACTGTTTCCCTTTATTCACACAGGTATCATTGCATTTATCGAATGAAAATTTTTTTTTAATTTTAATATTGCAAGTTATGGAAAAACTTACAACTGGTACACAATAACATGTTTAAAAATAACAATGTGAGTTTTTTCATTATAGTAACATTAAATATTCAAATACTGGTTAAACTTCAATCTTTGGTACTCAGTATTAATGCAGTACCACGTTTTATCCAGTGCTCTTTATTTTTCTTGGTTTTCAATTCAATATTGAAAAGAAATGTTGAATTCCCAGATTCATCCATTCTTTTTGGCATGTAATAACAAGGACAACTGTACAAGCCTGTAACCAAGAAAAGTATGAAGACATTACTTATGAATAAATGTAGATATTCAGTACATATCTAAGTTGATTCTACAAAGCTAAATTATGTATACAATGTTATTAGTTACTTTTTCAAACAGTGCTTTTATAATATTTGAATTATTTTGCAATTTTCTTTTGTTGGATTTAAACTAAGTTTATAAGTTCCAATAACTTTTAGAAATAATGAAGATTAACGTTAAACATTTACATTAGTCCTTAATTTTTTATGATTGAATAACTAAGAATAAAACCTTGTAATTTAATTAACTGTTTCTAGCTTTTTTTAGGCAAAATTAACTATATAGTATACATAACTAAACTTATGTTTAGCTTTTAGAAAGTAATGAACTAGTTATTGTAAAAGTAGAATGCTATGTTTTCCAATTTGCATTGACCCACCACGCAAGTCTATGGCATTCAGAATAAATCCTCCAGGAAAGTTTGAGAGTAATTCTTACCTCTCATAGAAGATTCGAGTACAGGCTTGAAATGGATAACAGGCATAGCTGTAACTAGCTGCAGTGGTTCAGGTTCCACAAGCAAAGAATTTCTCTTGTCCCAACCTCCTCCTTCCAGGAATAAGCCTTGAGCATAAAAACCTTCCTACAAATGACTTTTTTTAAACATGTAATTCGAAATAGACAAAAGAGTAATTTTTAAAGAAAGGTTCTTCCCCTTGAGAACATTCCTCTACATAAGAATTTTACGCATTGCTTTTAGGATCCCTAATTAAAACTAAATTTATCGACTTTAGTATGCAGAAAAAATATATATTGATTTTCTTCTAATGAGGGCAAATCATTTTGAAAAACGTTTTATGCTAATTTATTCTAAACTCTAAATAAAATTTCACCAAATACCACAATAACAGTCATGTTTTAAGACATGATGATTATAGCACAAGAAATAAATTCGTAAATGGACCTATTTCTGCCTTATATGCCAATTAGACTACAGAGTGTCATGTAATTATCTCTATTTTGGAAGTATGTTCAGAAATTATTTCTGTATAAATTTTAAATTGGTATTATTTGTATCCTAATCACTGACAAATTAAGATTATATTGAAGCTATATGTTGGGTGGGGAACTTTTAAAATCAGCCCCTGGTCGGATACCTTGCGTTTATATTGAAAACAACTTAAGATTGTTAAACTTATTAGAAATGAGTTAAAAATTATTCATTACACCAATGGAATAAAATAAATAATTAAAAAATGTAATAAATGTACAGTTTTTGTTTGTGCATATAATATCTACAATTATTAGATTTTCACTCTGATATTGCATCACATTGTTAGGAGTTTTTCAATCAGATTATAACTTCTCATTCACGATCGCTTAACCTCGTTTTTTCGTTATTTTCTACCAACAACTTTTTAAATTCACATCGGAACGTATCCCCTTCTCAAGAGTTTTACCCCCCTTAATTTTCCGCGCATTTTGATATATCGTTTGAGCATTTTCGGCCAATTTAACGCTTTTTCGAATCGTATTTTTTTAATTCCCTTTTTTGTCCAAATTTCGATCTTTTTGCGTTCCTTCCTTTTAGCCATTTTTAAAAAACTCTTCTACGGATCCTTTTCCCCAGCCGAGTTGTAGCTGAGGGCAAATTTTGACCCACGCCTCTTTCTATTGGCTGTTCTCCCCCACAGATGCCGAAGCGGGCATCGACTCCTAACTGTCGCTAATTTTTGATTGGACGGCTCAAGGTCAGCCATCGCAGCCTAGTGTGGAAGGTGCGAATTTTCCACTCAGACTTGCCCTCAACACGGTGTCTATAGAACGTGCTCTTCAAGGAGCCATTTTTTTTTCCAAAGAATCGCAATGAAGGATGCAACAGGAACCGATGATGGCGGCAGGGCAGTGAAGACTCCCTGCTAGATCGACATCGATCAAGACCTTTTTTTCGAAGAATTGCGTTGAGCTAAAGTCCGACGAGAAGATGGAAGAGAACTTGTTAGCTGAGGATGAAAGGGAAGCGCAGGGCCCCATGATAAGATAAACGAAAAGCAATATCGCACCGTTTTTTTTTCTTGGCAGAGTTCCAACTTAAATGATGCAGCGTGCCCTTCCTCAACGCGATGGGGAATCGCTTTCCTGCGAGATTTCCGATCGAATTATGCAGCGTGCCTTCTTCAATACGGCGAGGAATCGCTTTCCTTTTTCTCCATCGCTATGCTACTAGAAATTAAACTACTCCTTTGCAATTCTCCGTACCACCTTTTTCCAGTCATCACAACTTCTCCCAATTCGCCATTCTCCAAATCCTACTCCAATAAAGCATGCTCTCCGTTCAATGACTTTGCCTATTCTATTTTGACATTCGGTTTTTAGCTACATAAGTAACAGAAAAATTAAGAACTTTTTTTATGATTTAGAACTTATCAACCAGGATTGGGTTTTTTACATGACATGTCAAAAACCTGTCTAAAACTTGAATACAGTGGTTATTGAGATTTTTTATAAACATTTAAGGTTTCTCATCCTGAAAAATATTAAATAAAAATTTATGCATCTTATCAATCAAGTTTAATAAACATTAAATTAAAAAATTTAATGAAAATTATTTCTCATTCTTTTAAAATAACTTGTTTTGCCATGAAAAAAGTTAAATATTAATACTTAAATCCAGCTTTTAAAGTACTTTTATTTAAATGTTTATATAACTATCAAGTAGTTATCTTATCAAATAAAAATTAAATTAATAAATTTAATGAAAATTAATTCACATTCTTTTAAATTAACTAGTTATGGAGTGAAAAAAAGTTACACATATTAAAACTTAAATCCAAATTTTAGAGTAGTTTTGTTTGAACTATCAATTGGTTATCTTATCAATTAAGTTTAATAAAAATTAAATTAATAAATTTAATGAACATTAATTCGCATTTTTTTTAAATTAACTTGTTATGCCGTGAAAAAAGTTACAAATATTAATTAACTTAAATCCAGTTTTAAAAGAAGTTTTGTTCAAATGTTTAAAAACTATCAATTAGTTATCTTATCAGTCAAGTTAAATAAAAATTAAATTAATAAATTTTTTAAATATTATTTCTCATTCTTTTAAATTAACTTGTTATGCCATGAAAAAAGTTAAAAGTATTAAAAGTTAAATCCAGTTTTTAAAGTAGTTTTGTTTAAATGTTTTAATAACTATTAATTAGCTATTTTATCAATCTAAAAATCTTTACATCAGAATTTAAAGTGATTTTGTTTTCTTTTGAGTAAAAGCAAAACTAAATTAATTAGTACTCAGTGTACAAATCTGCTAAATATTTTTGATCAAACTATTTTATTTATTTATTAGTTCAAATTAAAATTAAAAAAAAAATCACTTGTAAAAATTTATTAAGTATACCCAAGACAAACAGCACTTAATTAATGCACCCACTTCATTTTTAAAATAAAAAAACCTGTTACAGTAATTTCTTGAAGCAATAAAGCTATATTCAAAAGCCATATGTTTGATTTTTTAAAATGCTAGTTACCACTATTTACTCCCGAGCCCTTCAATTATGATTAGGATTGCTTATTACACTTTATTTTAATAACCTAAAACTCCAAAAGTTTACTTCAGTGTCTGAAATCAGAAAATGTTAAATTCATTTGAAAATGTATTTTGACTATCAATATCAAATTTAAACATGTTTTGGACAGAAATTTAGGTTTTTGACACTTATGTCAAAAACCATGTCAAAAAGTGGTTTTTGACATGACGGTAAAAACCACGGTTAAAACCGGATAAAACCTCCGACTGTCAAAAACTTGCCAACCCTGTTATCAACCCTTCAAGACATGGAACATTCGTATGACGTTCTCAACCAGGTTTATATTAATTTTTGTAAAGGAAAAGTAAAGCATTGATATGATATGTTAAACCAAATTTTCAGTTAGCCAAATTTTGTGAGAGAGCTCTCCTGATACAACATATGTGAAAGTAATGTAAAATATGAATGAAGCTGCCATGAATAAATACCCGTGCTGATTTAAGATGTTTTTGTATCACTGAAATGCTTCTACACCAATAAAATAAACGGACCATTTACATTGCAAGTTAGCACAACCTCACGCCACAAAATGGTGCCTTGTTACACGACATTCACTTAACATAATGTAAGACCATTTTCCTTACTTTCAGGAGAGGGCAAAAATGTTTGTTTGATGTGTACAAAGGTTGGGACTCGCGCTCCTTTAACGTTACTAAAAAATTGTGAAGGAATTCCTTTCATAGAATAATGTTTTCATGGATCGCTGGGGAATAAGATTCAACATATAAGGCCCTAATAAAGTGAAGATCGCTATTTTTGGACTTACGCTAGTCTGGCTCTAAGGTACTGTTATAATCATTATCCTAATGAGAGAAGGACATTCTACATTTTCGTTTCCTGAGAGTAATTCACCAGAATTACTGTCAGTGCACGCAAGAGCAATATGCACTGGTAATTAAAATAATTTTGGGTGGATTTAGTAAAATGAAAACTTTAAATAACTTACAAATCTCAAATTATATTTGCAAAAATACATTAAATTGAAAAAAGAGAATTTGTTATTTTTATAAATTAAATCTTTAAATAGTTACTATTTTATCTGCTTACCGAAGGTGGGCTTCGAATATGAGTCTCATCCAAAGTAGATACATGATATTCCCATACTAAATCTTTATATGCTATCTGTAAAACATACAGAGTGAAAATCAATGTAGTACCAGGGGTGATTGTGAGTTCATGAAAAAATACCTGAAAGTTTTGAAGAGAAAATATGTGTGTGTGGGGGGGGGGGGGGTGCTTTTTTTCAAAAACCAAGGCCCCTATTATTTAAGCAAAGCTAATTTTATAATTATACGCATTTAATAATAAATTGCCTTTCATAAACAAACAAAACACATTTCATACGTTCGAATAGTTTCAAATAGTTTATGGTCAAAAAAAAAAATAAATAAAATGGCATCTTAACATTTTTGTTCGATGATATTATTCGTAATTATCAGAAAATCACCAAAAATTCGAAAAATAAAAAATATACCGAAGGTGGGAAGACAGAAGCATAATTAAAAATATTTTATTTCCGGTATTTTCGAACATGAAAATACCAGAATCGATCATAAAAATACCGGAACACAATCACCCCTGGTAGTACTTAAAACATTCAAGAGAGCGAAATTTATGCAAAATACAACTACATTAAATTTGATACTTTTTTTCCCCATTTCATCTATTTAATTACAAAGCAGCAGACAGAAAAGAAGTCCCCTCCTCCCCCACAAAGTATGCAAGTTTAAAAAATATATATAATTTTTGAAAAACCAAGCATCATGTGAATTTTAAAAAAGAATTGGACTCATGGAAGTTCCATTTATTAATCATCATCAAAATTTTTTGTCCAATTTGTATAGTAAAACTTTAATAACTTACATCATTAGCTTTGGCATATGATTGCATAGCTGCAGTTAATATAGATTTTGGTGAAATAAACCCTGGTAACCAAAATTTAACAGGAGGGGCTTCTTTTTTCACCCAATTTGCTAGTTGTTGGACACGAGCGTTCAGATCTTTTATCCATGAGCTGAGGGGTTTCATTGAAGGGTAAGCCTAAAATAAATAATAAACAGCACAGTTATGAATTAACAGATTGTAAAATACAAGACAAAAGTAATATTTACAGGAAGGCAATTCCACTTTGAAAAAAGGCATTGATTGCCACACAAAACAGCCTGCAGAGATTCCAAATATGTTAGGTCCTTGATTTGTTGCATGAAGCTTTGAAGAACATGGAATCTACGTCTACAAAATACAGTTAGGTTTATAAAGTATTTATATGATGGTTTTTAGGCTTCGTAATTGAACGTATCTTATGAGATACGTCCGTCACGGAGAAAATACTATTTTTTCTAGAAAATTTCCAAACTTGACTGAATTATATAATAGTAAAGACCATGTTCTTCATTAAGTTCGTGAATTAAACAAGAAATTAACACATTTATAGTCTTTATAAGCAGTAATGTAAAAACTGATATGTCTGTTACCATGGAATTGCCCAGCAGTCATATTTATTTCGCATATTGGTCCCTCACCATTTGCGAATCTAGTGCATTTCCTGCTAGCACCAACTCCCAAGGGCAGGTTCCTTTTTTTTGTGTGTGTGGCACCACTGCTGTCAAACTGCCGTGGTCATGTCAAACTTTTCAGTTCCTATCCACGCTAGAGAGGGCTCAAAAAGACTCGGGATTTTCCTTCATTCTGTCTTCATTTTGTAAAGCAATAAGTTACCACCCCTAAGCCAGGGCTAAGGCAGAAACATGCAATACACCACCAACTTGGTTATTCCATCCAAGGACTGCAGTTTTGTGCTTATTGGCACTCATCAGCCTGGAATAGAAAGTTACCGAGCTGGAGGCAGAAATCCTCTTATAGAAGTAAAGCAAACCAAACAAGAAGTTCTGTCAAGAACTAAACGAGCCTACTTTCCCGTACATCGACATCGGCATTCTCGCATCTGATCATTATTCTCTTGATTATCTGAGACTTAAAATTATGTCAAACATACCTTTTTAGCACTTAGAGCTGATTTCGAAAAGCAAAATATACCCCTTTCATCAGATGAAGTAGACACGTAAAAAGTAATTAACGAATAAATAAAGTTTTGTCGCACCTTTTAAAGAGTGTAACTGTTCCTCCGTAGAAAAAATCCTCATCGTTTTCAAAAAAAAAAAAAAAAATAATAATAATAATAATAATAAAATAAATAAATGAATAAATAAAAGTACAAAGAGCATCAAAACACATTTTATCAAAGAAAGAAAAAAAGAAGAAAAAAAAACTCGTCCGTTAATAAAATGTCTCGAATTTCACTTTTAATCTGTTGCCAGTTGTTAAATATAAATAAAGAATAAAATGTTCTCGTGAATGAAAAAATTTTGTTACATTTTGTTTTTTTTTTTTTTCTGAGCCTGCATTTCCCCCATGTTTGCGGAGTCGGAGTCGGAATCAGAGTCCTTATAGAAGATTACTCAGAAAAGTACGTTACAAACATTATTTATCAAAACCATTTTCTTACAAAGTTAGTTTGAAGGAAATCCGACTTTAAGTTTAGGATCAACATTCAACTTAAATTCCCCGTAGACGCTAATGTTAATTTTTTTTTCTGAACGGTTCAATATTGAACGAAAAATGGTTCAAATCAAAAAGCGAAATATGGGAATGCATGGGAAAGCCTCTCCGAGATCTTTCAAACAAAAAAAAGTTTATTCCATTCGGATGGTTCACTCAAAAGTTATTAGGTGGGGAAAGGTTGCTTGAACGGTTCAATGTTGAACGAAAAAGTGTTCAAATTGAAAATTTTAATACGGTAATGAAGTATCCTTGCTGAGATCCTTCGAACAAAAAAAAGTTTTTTTAAATCGGACTGTTCACTCAAAAGATATTAGGGGTGACAGCTTGATTGAGCGGTTCAATGTTGAACGAAAAATTGTTCAAATCGAAAATGTAGATACGGGAATGAAGTATCCTTGAAAAGATCTTTCGAACAAAAAAAAGTTTGTTCAAATCGGATTGTTCACTCAAAAGTTAGCATCGCGGAACCGGTTGTTTGAACGGTTCAAAGTTGAACCAAAAATTGTCGAAATCAAAAAATCAAATATAGGAATGAGCTGCACTCGCTGAGATCTTTCGAACAAAAAAAAATTTATTCCATTCGGACGGTTCACTCAAAAGTTATTAGGTGGAGAAAGGTTGCTTAAACGGTTCAATGTTGAACCAAAAGTGTTCAAATTGAAAATTTAAATACGGTAATAAAGTATCCTTGCCGAGATGCTTCAAACAAAAAAAAGTTTGTTTAAATCGGACTGTTCATTCAAAAGTTATTAGGGGTGACAGCTTGATTGAGCGGTTCAATGTTGAACGAAAAATTGTTCAAATCGAAAATGTAAATACGGGAATGAAGTACCCTTGAAAAGTTCTTTCCAACAAAAAAAAGGTTGTTCAAATCGGGCTGTTCATTAAAAAGTTAGTATCGCGGGACCGGTTTTTTGAACGGCTCAAAGTTGAACCAAAAATTGTTCAAATCAAAAAATCAAATATGGGAATGAGCTGTACTCGCCGAGATCTTTCCAACAAAAAAAAGTTTGTCCAAATCGGAATGTTCATTCAAAAGTTATTAGGGGTGGGACAGACAGACCGACCGACGGACGCACAAATTCCCCATCTCAATACCCTACTTTCAAATTTTTAATTTTTCGATATTCATTTTACCTTTTTATTTTTTTAACTTGGCGATATTTTTTGGACTTGGCGATATTTTTTTAACTTGGCGATATTTTTTGGACTTGGCGATATTTTTTAGATGCATTAAGCTACTTTTGATACTTTTTTCGTCTTTCTTTTATTTTTAACGGGAAAGTAGGCTAAAAACTGGTAGCTAATGTAAAATTAGAATACCAGTGAGCGACTGCCCAGTGGTACGGTTCAACTCATAAATTTAAGGCGGAGCTACGGATATAAAGCAACCAACTTGGTGGCGTAATGCATCCTTCAAGGTGCTTCGATTTTTTTAGTGTTTTCATTTTTCTAATTATTATGTATGATCAGAGACGTCATTTCAAGTTTTTCCAGGGGGCAAAGGGTAAAAACACAATACAATTTCCCCAGAAAACAACAAAAACCATGCCCAATTATATGTAAATATATTGATTTCTCATTAGAGTGGAATTTAAAAAATAAAATTTTTAATTTTTACGGTCTCACCCTCTGGAAAGGTAGGTTCCTTTAATGGAGAAAATGATGTGGGAGAATTTTCAGCAAAATATATTAAAACTTAGAGGTAGCTCAATTAGCTTGAAGTTAAACATTTTTACTTAAATAGCAGAAAACTGAATAAACTAACTTTGACACCATTTTACCTTCATTTGTCCAATAAGACACATATAAACAAAGAAAAAATTAAATTAACATGTAATTTATTTAAAAGTAATGAAATTTAAAATATTATTGAGCTATAAATGAGCCAAAGCTTCATAGAGCCTGTTTGGAACTTATCTACATATTTTCGTCTGTGCACCTTAAGTATACTTGCTTTACAAACAGTTCATAATAATAGCACTTGCTCTCTCTAGATTTAAAAAAAATGCAAAAGAGGATTTCTATGCTGCTCATGTTGCTATTAGATTGTAGAAAAAATTATCAAATTACTTTTTGATTAATGCATGACAACATAATATCAATTTTAGCTTTGTAAGCTCAAATTTTTAACCGACTTCAAAAAAGGAGGAGGTTTTCAATTCAAAGCGTATGTTTTTTTTTGTTTGTTCACGCATAACATCTGATCTACTGAACCAATTTGGACGATTTTTTTTTAATCGATAGGAGATGGTGTAACTTAGGTACCATGTACTCATATGACGATATTTGTTCTCTAGAAAAAAAGTTATGATCGAAAAACTAAAATTTCATGTTATTTAAAACAATATGTGCTATCGTAAATCCTTACTTCAAGGAGCGACCCGATGGTCAAGTGGTTAAACGAGTCAGGTGGAAGTTCCTGATGGAATGAGATCGAGTCCAGGTCTGCAAGGATTTTTTTGAACAGCTGCATGTTTTTTTTTTTGAATGACTTTAATGATTGTAATGTCCTTATGCAGGTACATCCACCCATGGAGATCTACCCATATTTTTTTTTAGTACAAAATGACAGTTTAGGTCGGATCTTTGTCAAAATTGGCAATGGGGTCCCTCGATGCTGTAGAATTTTCTTCTGGACGTTTACGCCATTTTTGGGGGCTTTGAATCCTCATGGAGGGGAGGTTGTTTTTAACCGACTTCAAAAAACAATACAATATCGTTACGAAATAGGTAATGGATGACGCAAAACTAAAAGATTACGAATTTAATTTTTTTTGCGGTTACAATATACATTGTAAATTAATAAGACATTTTATATATCGATTGTGGCAATAAATGGTTTTTGATTTGCGGCACTTATATTATTTTTTCAAAAATTATATGCACAATCAATTATATTATGTTAATTTTTGTACCTTTATAAAATTCTGTATGTTATACCTTGCATTTACGTCAAATTCAAGGTAAAATTTAAAGTCAAAAGTTCTGAAAATGATAAATATATGTTAAAATTTAAAGTAGCTATTTTTGTGATTTTCATATTGGTTGTGACCAAAAAACATTGCAGCAAGTAAAATATATCAAACACCATGAGTGTTGAGTTATTAGGCAAAATCTGCTGTGTAATGTTTTTTGGCTGTGTATGAACGACCATTAAAGTGACACAAATTTTTAAAAAAAAGATTTTGATTTGTGGTGTTTGAAAAAAGCTAAAGAGTTGAAAATTATTTTGCATGAAATGCAAAAACTAGCACCAATTTTTCAAGTCTTACTCTAACCCCTTCTCCCACAATTCAAATTACTTACTTTTACTTTAAATTTTTCAATGTTGTGTAGCTAGGGTACCACTGCACAGTTTCGGGACATTGCCAAGCTTTGCCAAATTCACGTACCGCTAACATTTGATCACAGTGAAAATAATACTGAAACGCGATAACTGGCCAAAAAGAACATAACCACTCACCAATGAAAACAAACAGTCAAATTTAAATTGCTATGTCGGTTCGTCTTACAGTAGATTTAATTAAAGTAGTTTGAATTTCACACTGATGGAAGTGCGTTCCCCATGCTTGGACTCGTAAGTAGATCATATTGATGCATGAGAATAGAACTTTGAACCGTACTATGTTTTTGTACATATTGAAGTATTCATCTTGAGTTACGCGCAGTTCCACAAATTTCATTCATATGAACTTAAATTCATAAGTTCAAAAGTATCTACAATAATTTGTTGATTAATAAATTAACCAACATGGGTCGGCGTTCAAAGGCGGCTGCCCGTATGAGAAAAAATAGGTCACTAGAAACAACTTTCGCAAAATTGAAAAGGCTGCAAGATTCTAAAGAACGTTTAAAAAAGGTTCGTAGCCGAGAATCGCAGCATGAGCATAAAGTGAGGATATCAAAAATCCGTAAGCATATGAAAAGAAAATTATCAAGATAGACACCAGCAGAAAGGGTACACAGACTTAAAGTCATTCATGAGCGATTATCAAAAGAAACTAATGAGAACAAGTCCCATCGTTTAAACTTAATAAAAAGTCGTAGAAGAAAAAATTTGCAAAAAGAACGACATGAGGACAGGCAAAAGCGATTAAAAAAATTGCGTGAAGTATCTCACAACATTAGAAATACATTTGGTGCCGAAGATTTTAAAAAAGCTATTAATGTATTCTCCGATTTTTCTTGTGATGTATGCAGAAAGAACCTGTACCCACAACAGCGGTTTAAGTTAAATCTTAAAAATTTCCGATTCATTGTACCTACAGAAATATGTCAATCAGAAAATATTGTCACATGCTCTAGATGTTTTAATAATTTAAAAAAGTTCAAAATACCGTCACAAGCCTTTTGGAATAACATGGAAGCTTCAGAAATACCCATAGAAATATCTGCATTATCAGAAATAGAAAAACGACTTTTAAATCGAATTGTACCGTTTCTGAGATTTATAAAAGTTCAGAACCGTTTCGCTCAAGATTGGTTAAAGGGTCAAGTAATTTTATTTGCACAGGACATTGTTGAATTGGCTGAACAACTTCCTTTACGACCAAGCCAAGCCGGAATTATTTTAATCTCCGAGAGTCTTGAGAATGTTCAACGGTGCAAAGAATTTAAAATTGATGTGGGAAAATTGCAGAGTGCCTTACAATGGTTAATGATTAACAATTCCTTATACAAAGATGTAAAGACACATTTTCTTGAAAATATAGATATAACGGATATGGTTCAAATCTCCGATCCAAAATCCGATGTGAAAACAAATTCCGGCGTTCCTGAACTAAATGAGCATAAATCAAAATTTTTAATAGTATCCGAAGACGTACAAATTCTTCGAGGCTCTTTCCACCAAGCAAGTGATAAATTTGACATAGAATCTCGGGGAAAACAATGTACTGCAGTAGCAACAATTGCTTGCGTAGCATTTTCAGCTAGTAATCCAAGTTTATGGAGCGTAAGTGACATTGATTACATCCTCATTGTAGGCGATACGTATTATAAATACTGCATAAACGCTAGAACCAATGTGAACGAAGAAGAATCTTATACAGAATATCTTGCTATGAACGAATTATTTCCCAATATATATTTTAAAAATAGTAATTTTGTGATTCATGTACTAAATGAACATGCTATAAACGGACACCTTATAAATGACGATACGCATAATGATTTTCCAAATTTACGAAATGCTTTAGTGAATTTTTTCCAAGAATTCACATACGGTGTACTTATATGTAATTTAACATCTGTAGTTGTTTTCTGTCAAACACTAGGAGAGTCGGGTCCATCTACTTATTGGTTATTTGATTCTCATTCAAGAGGACCAAAAGGGTACAAAGCTCCTTTAGGAGGTGTATCATGTTGCATGCGGTTTAAGAATATTAATAATCTATTTAGGATTTTGAAACGGAACTTTCAGTTTTGGAGGTGACAACAGTATAATAAACGTATTTTGTTTAACACCACTGGCAGTGCGCAGATGTAGTGAATCACTGCACTCAGAAAGAAACAAAATTCTATCAGGAAACACATTTTCAAATGAAGCAAATTCAGATCCTGTTTTACAGTGTTTTAATGATGCGTTAAACAAAATAAGTAAACAAGTTAATTTTGAAAATAATATGGAAAGCACTGATATGATTTTTTCTACTAGTATGCTTCAGTATGTAGATGCAGGGATACCAGAAGTAGAAAGTGTCTTGTTTGTTGAAGAAGACAATTTAGGTACAGATGAAGTAAAATTAGCCAATTTAAGAAGAAACACTGCTCCTCCTTTAAATATTGAAAAGGAACTAAGAATGGAGGAATTGGCTTGGTATCACCTATTTCCCGATGGAAAAAATGGTTTTGGTGAAAAAAAGAGATATACCTATCAATGCTCTGGACTATTTCCAAGCCAGGATAATGGGGAGGGATTCAAGGTTCCATTGCACAGATTACCTTTTTTTTGCGTTGTCAATCGTCGAATATTTTCGTGCAAAATCGAGTGTCTCTGTCTCATGTAGAATGAGACAGGAGAGAGCAAACACCTCAAGGACTGTTCAACAATATTCACCTCACAATGAGGAACATAAGAGGATCAGTAGCCAACTGGAAACGAGTTTGCTCTGAATTAATCGCTATGGTTAGAAATTTGGGTCCCCCTACATGGTTCTTAACCTTCTCATGCAACGACTTAAACTGTGTGGACATCTTAAAAGCGCTACTAATAGCTGATAAACGAGACCCAAACGAAGCGGAGATTATAAGCTTTTTGGAGTGAATAAAGCTAGTTCAACGATATCCTGTTGTCATAGCAAGACAGTTTACGTTGAGAGTAAACGCTTTAATGCGTTACTTGAAGAATAACACAGATTTGTTGGGAGGTCCAGTTGTAGATTACTGGAACAGATTTGAATTCAAAAATAGGGGCAGTCCTCATTTACATTTGCTTGTTTGGTGCGCAGACATTCCTGATTTCTCATCAAAAGGAGGAATTGCAGTAGTAAAAAATGTCGTTTCCTGCTCGTTGGATATTGAAAATGAATCATTACGTACTGTCGTTGAAAATGTTTGAATCCACAAACACACCAGCACTTGTTACAAAGACCGAAATCAAAATTCATGCAGGTTTGGCTTTCTACGACCAGAGAGTAAAATAACTCAATGTTTAGACCCTGATCAAGCACTGATGAATAACGGACGTCACTGTTTTGAAAAGAGCACCAAATGAAACTATGGTAAATAACTACAATGCCGACATTTTGAAAGTTTGGGAGGCTAATATGGACATTCTCAACCGTGTGGAACAATAGAAGCTGTTGCATATTATGTAGCAAAATATGCAAGTAAATGTGAGCCTAATGAATGTGGCAATGTTGTTAAAGAATCAATACTGCAAGCTAAGAAACGAGGAGGACCATTTTGGAATCAATTGTTTCCTGTTACAATGGCCATTATTTCACAAAGATTAATGAGTGCTTGTGAATGCGCCTACCGGTTATGTCATTTGCGGCTGAAAATGTGTTCCCGCAAAACTGTATTCATAAATAGTTGCTTGCCCTAACGAAGATTTTGGCTTTTGCGATTGGAAAGGGATTCAATTTCCGTCAAAATAATATTTTTGACAGGTATGAACAGAGACCAGACAACCTAGAAAGCTTAAGTTTGGCTGAGTTTGCTGTGCGCTATGAAGTTGTTGCAAATACCCGTTGGATTGAAGAAGATGGCGATGCAGAATTAAATGAAGATTTAAATGTTGAATCAACAAGATACATTGTTTTGAAATATAATACACGTGTCAAAATAAGAGATAACCCTACTATTTTACGTATTCGTTACTTTAATTTGAATAGTGATAGAGAAGGATATTTTTATAATTTAATTGTATGCCACATTCCATTCCGCGACGAAAGACTTTTGATGACAGAAAATGAAAGTGTCGAAGCCTGTTTTCTCAGGAGACAAAATGAGCTGAGGCCTTTGTTGAATAACTAAAGTGTAGAATGGTTCGCGTATGACGAAACTATAATCCAACAAGCTGTCGCTCAAGCAGTAGCGTTTAATGCCGTGTATCATATGAAGGACATAATTTCTAATAATGAGCCCATCCAGCTTGCTGATCAATATGTAGAAGAAGACTTGGACGACTTTTTTGTTGACGATCAGAATGCTATAATACAAATTCCAGAGGATGTGTTCATCAGCGGAATAAAATGCCTAAATGTGTAACAGAAAGAATTATTTCAAAGAGAAAAATGATACAGTTGAAACGGAAATTTATCAACAAACAGACCTACAGATGTTGGAGTTCATAACTGGAGGCGCAGGTAGCGGAAAATCCTTTATTTTGAAACTAGTTGTTGAGCACGTAAGACGGTGCTACGCACCTACTATTGACACAATGCTTCAACCTATTTTCATAGAAGTAGCTGCTTTAACTGGAGTTGCTGCACGTTAAATTTTTGGAAGAACTTTAGATTCAGTTTTTTCCTTTCCAGTGGAAAAGGGTGCAACTATGACCTATCGTCCAATGACAGGGAATAGACTTGCCCAAGAAAGAAAAAAATGGAGATATATCAGGTGGCTAATAAATATTAGCCACCTGATATATCTCATTGGATGATAGGTCATAGTTGCACCCTTTTCCACTGGAAAGGAAAAAACTGAATCTAAAGTTCTTCCAAAAATTTGACGCTCAGCAACTCCAGTTAATCGATGAAATATCAATGGTTTCATATGAAAAAGCACTGCGAAATTCCGGCTCATTCATAGCTCAACAATATATTATATGTGGATTACTTTTAAACCAATTACATGTTAATTTAATTTTTTTCTTAGTTTATATGTGTCATATAGAATAATTTAAGGTAAAATGGTGTTAAAATTGGTTTATTCAGTTTTCCGCTAATTAAGTACAATGTTAAACTTCCAGCTGATTGAGCTACCTCTAAATTTTAATATATTTTGCTGAAACTTCTCCCACATCATTTTCTCCATAAAAGGAACCTTTCTAAAGGGTGAGACCATAAAAATTAAAAATTTTATTTTTTAAGATCCACCATAATCAGTAGTTGCACTGATCTATGTAGTACCTCCCAATTTTGAGAATGTTTGATATTTGTATCACAAAGGTTAGTGAAAGGAAGAAGCGTTAACAAGTAAAGAAAAAATGGAGAACCAGATGGTCACCAAAGTTATCCCTAGTTGATTGTAAGAATAAAAAGAAACTAAAACACAGAGGAAGGATATTATTCCAAAGTGAAAATACATACATACAAGAAATTTATTCATAAATCGTATAGCAAAGGAAAAATACGTTAATAAAACTGAAGCAAAGCTGAAAATGAAATACATAATAAATAATGAGCATGTAAAAGATTGAAATATAGTAATTTCCTTGAAAAAACCTGGTTGATCAGTCATTTGTCAATTCATAGAAATTTTTTTCTTTTCTTTCTAAAATTAGTTGTTTTTCTTGCTTTGATTTACTTTGAGATTATCCATTCTGGATGTGAAAACTTTTAAATTTTAATTTAAGGACCCAAAAATGGTGTAAAATGGCTCTCTCTAACCAAAATAATCATTGGATCATCTCATAATTTTGGTCTCATTGGAAAGATCGGGAAAAATACCTTTTGAGGGAATTTTCTTCCTGCAGTCTTGAAAATTGCTGACTGACATCTTTATCCAGAAAAAAAGATACAGGAGTTTTTAAGTTAGTAAAAATCAATTTTAAATATGATTTTTAGTCCACTGCACGAGCATGAAAGAAATTAATAAGTGTGACAGAAATTATTGATAAGGAATACTGTATCGCATAAATATTCGTTGCGATTTTTTTCTTGAGTATGAACAAATAAAGTTCTTTCCTTTTTTTTAAGGCTTTTCCTGCAACGGGGAAATTGAAACTTTTTTCGCGATTGATTCATTTTTCATACTGCGTGCCTGAAAAATATCGACTTTTATCTGATCGGGACTTTTAGACACGCTTCAATTGACAGAACTTTTATTCTCAAGGTAGACCATGCAAAGCCGGGCACGCAGCTAGTTAGACATAAAAACAAAACAAATAAGATTTCAACTTACAAAATGCCAGTGTCGAGGCACTTTTAATCTTTTAACTTCTTGATAGATTTGTTCATTGGATTCAGTTACAATCAGCTTTCCAGTCAGCATGTCATAAAGATTATTTAAAGTTTCTTCCACTAACTTTATTAAGATATTATACTTTTTCACCTGAAAAAAGAATCTTAAATCACTAATTGTTTTACACACAGTGCATTTTGTAAAACACTTTTCAAAATAACACATTGATGAACAATTAATGTGTTAAAGATGAAAACAGTGCATTGAAAAACACAATTGAGTTCATATTAAATGAATCAAAATAAAAAGTGATCTAAATAGTATATTCTAACTTCAAAAGGTAGAATATAATTAATAATAAATCTTTTACCATGCCAATAGGATGCTTGAGTTTATCAATAGATCTATTTTAAACCAATCTAAGAAGACGACAGAGTGGTGCAGTGGTAAAGGCGCTGAACTAACACCCCCACCGGTGCTGGATCAAACTCGGCTCTAATAGGTGGATTTTCAAGATGCAGAAAATCAACAGCATCTATGTTATATGATTATGCAGCGTGTTAAAGTTCCCGCAAGTATTTGTTTGGCATTTAGTATCTCTTGGCAACATTCAATTCCTAGTGCAGTTTCTCATTGAATAGTGCTTAGGTGCCTCTATCTAGTGGGGAAACAAAGCGTCAAAATTCTCATAGCAGTGGCATTACGCCAAGAGTAGTGCCTCAAGAAAGAATGGGTGCCGGTCTTGGGGAATGCAATAGGTTGTCAAATGGTTATCTACAAAACGCAGCCCCATTTGTAAAAAAAAAAAAAAAACTTTTAACTCATGCAACCCCCTTTTTTTATTTCATTAACAAAGGCTTGAAGCAGTAAGCATCCCCCAACTTCTTCCCCAGGACTATATCACTGTTATAATCAGTGGTAGCACCAGGCATGTGCAAACTGTTAGAAACAAGGCCATGCTGCAAACTCTAAAAATACGAGATTGCCAACCACCTGCCAACTCCTAATGGAGAAGGCCTCTCTCAACCTGCTACTGGTCACAAAGCACTGCTCAACTAATCCTTAAAATTCGAAAAAATGTTAGCAGTTGAAGTTTTAAACAATAATCAGTTGCTTACTACATCAAGCTTTGTGTCATTTTTGTTACCAACAGAAATCAGCTGACTAGCAACAAGCTCTGGGTGCGACTAGACTAATTTTTTTGATATCCAAAAGGGTGATCATTTGAAATGAGATTTAAGTGGTGAAAAGAGTCTTTCATTAGTAGACTTCTGGCTTTTTAAAGAGTGGTAAGCAGTCTAAACTTGTATTGTAGAGTGCTAGAAGAGAAAGGTCTCTGACAATTGAAAGGCAAATGAATTCTCTGTGTGCACCTCAAATATTTATGTATATAAATGTCCTAAACAATATTAACTCTTTTACAACAAATATTAGTGATTTCAACCTTATTTCTTGTGACCAAGTACTTTTTTGAATGTGAAGCACATTAGTTATACAGTAGTCCAGTGCTTCAAATAATTCACAAACACATTTTGAGCTTTCTTTAATGACAAACAGTTTGCATATCCACTTTACTAATATTAGTTTGCCGAATTCAAAGCATGTCATTGCTACACTTTCAAATTTAAGTAACTCAAAATTAGTACATTTCAGAAGTGTACTAAAATGAGATGCTGCTCTGTAGGACCAAGGCTTCACTAGATAGTGTTTTATACAGGCTGTATCATTACTCAAAACATCAAAGGTGAAGATTTGCACGCTAAAGAGCGCTGAACAATCACCACCCAAATGTTTGTTTACATTTATTAGCATAGGGCTCCCCCAAACTGTGGTCCGCGGACCCCTTAGGGGTCCGCCGAGCTTTAGTCGGGGGTTCGCGGTAAATCACGAAAAAAAAAGGGTTTTAAAGCTTTAAAATTACTTTTTTGCTTTTGAAAACCAAAGTTTTCCTTTTCAAAGTATGCAATTGCCCTTTATGCCATATTCAATATATTGAGACAGGTTGCTGCAAGATCATGCAGTCAAACCGTTTTCAGCTCTGACAAAATCGTACTGTCTGTCATCATGTTTTTCTGAATATTTGATAGACATGTTAATATGAATATTTGATTGACATGTTAATATGGATATTTGATTGACATTACTTCAGGTTAAGCCTTGGAAACTACCTTCCAAGTTACTTTTCCCTGCCACCTTTCGTTACCCAAATGGCAGATTCCTACGTTTATAACGCTTCCATTTCTAAAAAATTTGTGGAGCGCACGAATATCCCTCTTTCCTAACATAACCAAACTCTAAAAGTGCGTTTGAAAAGCTGTAATTTAGCAAATTGCAAGAAATTATTCATTGAAATTTCAATTAAAAATATAAAAAAAATCCGGCAGATTATCCGCATACCTCATTTAATCTAATTGTTAACAAAAAGATCTTTCAAAAGAGAATTTTTAAAGCAAGGATTTTGAAAAATCGCCTGATGTGCTGTCTTGGACCTATTGCTCCTCCTAATATGTCTAAAAAAAGGCCTACTGGCGCGTTTTTAAGGCTTAAAATTTTAAAATTTTCTGGGGTGGGTGCCCCAAAAACTGCTCTAACATCGCCACAAATTGTATAAAATTGCGTTTTTTTTTTTTTTTTTAAGGTACAGTATGCAAAAATTTATGCACTTAAACTAGGTTCATATTACAAATGTAAAAGTGCAGTTTAACTTACGGTCTTTGTTACGAAAGATATATTAGTAAATATGAACTTCTTTTTACTGACAAAAGATAAATTTGAATATTTATGACTGTAAAATTGAGATTACGAGCAAAATGCACCATAATTTGTTTTTCTCCCGCTAAAGTAACTGTCAAGAGTTTTAGCCCAAGTCTGGTTTCAGTTAAATTTTCAACTTTATTTACTTTGAGGGGAGCGGTGTTGGTGGGGGGGGGGGCAACAATATTCACATTTGGTTGAGAAAAAATGAATCTCCCACTGGAGGAAAATCCTACATATGCTACTAGTTGATTTATTTAAAGTTCAATTCAATACGAACAAAAATTATCTTTGCACTTTCTCTAACGACAGGGGTCCACTCCGAACTTTGATTCATGAAAGGGGTCCGCTGCTTAAAAAGTTTGGGAAGCCCTGTACTGTTTCTGCTGTAAAAAGTGATGTTTATCCTATCTTTAAGGGTTAAAAAATATTGATATAGTTAACTGAAGTGGAGTACAGAGTGAATTGATGCCGAAGGCCTTATTAGTACTGCTTTTTAGGGGAAATAAATTCCCTTTTCAGGTAAAGTTGGTCACAACGCATGATTCAGTCATACGACATTCATTCATCTGTTTACTTTCTTCGAATTAGCAACAAAAAGAGATGGCGTTCAATTTTGACATCTCTGCATTAATAAATATATGCTTAAATTCGCAGACAATAAATAAAAACTGTAGCAATGAAATAATATTGTTCTATTTGCTATTTTGTTTCATTATTGTTGCTCACACGATCTTAATTGCTACGCAAAAGCTCAGATGTTCATTTTGATAGCGTTGACGCATCAGAGTGATAAATGGTGAATCTATCGTCGAGACATCTTATTTTGATGCCCCGTAATGAAATGTACTGTAATGAAGCGATGGTGTTTAACAGAAAGACAATTGACAACAAAACATATTAATTTTTTTAGTAACAACGAAATGAGCATATATAATCGCTTGTTACTAAAGAGCAATACAAGTACGAAAAATATAAACAAAACTACAATGTATCGACGACCAACTGTATCATGGTGAACTGTGGACTGATTTTTAAAAAGTTCTATGGCAACCCGTTGGTAATATTGGCTCGCTTAGCGAATAGATTCGCCATTTATCGCTCTGCGGTGCCAGTGTAGTTTCAGTTAATAAATAATTAGAATCAATTAAAATGAAAACTAATTCCCTAACTAATTAAAATAAGCCGTTGAAATACAGAATAAACCAACAAATAACACAAGCTATAAAATAACATTAAAATATTTTAAAATAGAATTGAATGCCAAATTGTAAAATTGTCGCCAACAAATTAACTTTTAATTTTGTCTTTTATTATCTGATTTGTATATAACGTTAGTTAACATAAAATTCGATATATGTCGCTGGACAATTACCACCGTTTTATCCCAAGGATTTTGATCAAATGAAACAGCCTGTATAAGACGCTATCTAGTGAAGTCTTGGTATGACATACCATTTTTTTCGAGCCTTTTAGTACTAACTTTCAAGTATAGTTTTGGCTACATTTCAGCGCAACTATTCCTGCACTATTTTTTTCTTCAACTTTTGATTTACTACTGACACATGAATTAATCCTACATACTAAGTAGTAAAGGAGCAGGTCTCATTACTGAAAAGATAATTAACGGAGTTTGTCATAAGATAGACCCATTAATACTATTTTACGTAACTTACACTAAACTATATTACCACCTTTAAATTAACAACCCTTGTAGTCTTGAACAGCCATACGTAAACATATATAGACCAGGTATGAATAAATTATTTTGATAAACAATTAGTAATTAATAAGCAACTATAACCTCTTGCATAAGAATGCAGTTATATAGTTCCCGATCATCTCCAAAATTAATTTTTTCATCAATACATGTGGGAATTTGTTGCTGTAAGTCCTGTATAGTTGAAAGAACCTGAAAAAAAAGTAAAGAAAAATAATATTTATATACCCAGAACTTCTATCCACTGTTTTTTATTGGGTATGAGGTAAAAAAAACAAAAACAATTTATGCAGGAAAATAACGAATATGGTTTCAGTCAAAAGGTAAAGAAAACATAGTTTATGTATAACTAAATGAACATATACAAGGGTCCTGCGTAGCCTAGTAGAGTTTGAATCAGAGGATCCTGGGTGTGGATGTATGCCTACTCATAAATTTTTTTTTATAAGTAGGCATACATTTTCATTTAACCCCAATGTATTTTATAGCGATTTTTGTTTTGGATCTTGAAAGATTGAAATTAATTATAGAAGTAAAAAGTCATACTAAGTAGATACATACTTTGAAACAAAAAAAATATTTGACTACTGAATAGTTTTTCTTAAAGCTATGAAAGGTTAACTTCTACATTTGCTACCACTGAATTTTAGAAACTATTTGTTAGTAACTCAGTCGAATCTTTTTTCAAATGAGTTTTAGACTTTGAAAAGCATTTTAGAGCACTCTACATGAAGAATTTTTAAATTATTGCATAAGCCGTATGATACTGCTAAAAAGTTGAAAATATATTACTTGATTATTGAGGTCATCTTCGAGTGATGTTGGTACTTCCCCATGCATTTTCAACAAATTATCCAGCAACTGTTCTGTCCTTTTCATTCGATGAGAAATTTCTGCATTGCTGTGCTGACCAAACAGTTCAGGGGAATCAATACTGGGAAGATTTTCAATGAAGCTGACATGAGATTCGAGCGGACCTTCTTCGGGAATGTAATATTCCTCCAAGTCAGACAAACTATTCAAGAAAATTGACTTTTATTTACAACCATCTTAGATAATCAAGCTAAATGTTTGATGATTTAACATTTGATGAGAAGATTTCTATAAACTCTGGTGAGAGACAGAGTTTGCCAGTAATGATTGGTTTTCAATCATTATAACAATATTGTAAGTATTACACAGCATTATATGTTGAAGTATACACAAATACATTGTTATGTCTTACAAAATTACTTAATCAAACCATCCCCTTCTTTTAAACTAATCAAAATTTTCAAATTTTACAAATTTTAACAGCTAAAATTAGTGTTTTTAACCAGTGAAGCTTCCCCCTCCCAGCAGTAATTTAAAGTTTACCATTCTTACTGTGTTGACAGATAAAAATATGAGCATATTACAATAAAAGAATGTGACATGACTGATTTATATTTAAACTAGCTGTGTGGCCCGGCTCTGCCTGGTATACCTTGAGAATAAAATTTATGTCAAGTAACTGGTGTCTATAAAAGTCCCGATTAGATTAAAGTCGACATTTTGCGTAGTATGAAAAATGAATCAATCGCCAAAAAAGTTTTAAATCCCCACTGCAGGAAAAGCAAAACCAAGAATTTTATTTGTTTATGTTCAAGAATAAAATAGCAACACCTTTTTGTTATCAGTAATTTATTTCACGCTATTTAATTTCTTTCACGTTCTTGCAGACGATTTTTATAAATCCAATTCAAAATGGACATTTCCAAATTTTCAAATGCCCGTATTTTTCTTCAGGGTGGAGATATCGATTAGTGGTTTTGAAAGCCTTCGGAAGGAAACTGTCTTAAAAGGTATTTTTTGCATTCTTTTGAATGAGACCAAGATCGAGAAGATCCGATAAATATTTCGCTAGATAGAGCCATTTTGAAGTCCTTTATTTGAAATTTGAATGAATCGGTACTTTTTTCCCGCTCAAAAACCACCCTACGTTCCTTCCCGGGTGCCGAAGTATCTCCCTGCCAAATTTCGTCCAGATCCGACGTAAACTGTGGATTTGTATAAGGTACACACATAATTTATACATATTCTTTGTTTTATTTATATGGATGTCCAGAAAATTTTTATGTGGATTAAAAACCAGAGTAGAGTCTAGAGATTGGTTAACTTTTAGTTCTCATCCTTCTTAATAACGGCAGCGAAAATGAGTTGAAATAATAAGAAAAAGTCATAGTTAGCATCTCCATATATTATTTCTCTAAGCCGAATCCTATACCCGGTCGAAACTCGCTCATTTCTTTATCGAATTGCATGAAAATTTATGATTTTGAAGCTTATCCCGCGGGCTATTGACGAAAATTAGACCCACCCTCTAAAAAGTGTCGGTTCGTTTTTTATTCGAACTTCAATTTTTGGGCACAAAATTGACTCTATCTAGCGAAATAATTGTCGTATCGTCTCCATTTTGATTTCATTCGAAAGATTAAAAAAAATGCGTTCTTTAGAACGTTTCTCCGCTAGCGCCGCGTAACGAGAATCTCGAAAATCCACGTTTAAGCGACTTATAAGCGATTGAAGTTTGAAAAAGTTAAATTTTTTGCTCAACTGTTAAAATCGTTATACCATTGTTGTTCAAATCAATTTTAAATGCGACATTTCAAGCCAAGGCTTAGCTCGGTAAACCTTAATTGTAACTTTTATTGTTTCAAAATACTATGGTAGTTTTGCGCTAACGTTAGTATTTAGTTTAGTAGTAGCCTTGGGTATTTGATTTTAATATAGGGTATCACTTTTGTAGTAGTTGTAAAAGTGAACGTGTCTTTGATCTCTTTGAAAAGTTGTCAGAACGACGGCAGTAGATGGCGATGTTGTGCAAATGAAGCCAATAAAAATTGTCGTATTAAATTTTAAGTTTAGAGTTTTTTTTTTTTTTTTTTGCGGAATTCCGCACGGGTCATCTAGTTATAGAATAATTCAATAAAAAACAAAATGAAATTAGTAATAGTGTTTAATGAACAATAGCAATAAAGTAATCACTTCGTAATAGGGGAGAGGGGAGCACATCTGCACAAGGGGCACTTGTGGACACTTCAATTTCCCCAAATGTAAAAAAAAAACAAGAAAAAAATATGCTTCAATAGCAGCACTATGATCCACTTCTCAAGAAAATTTGAAGCGATTGTCAGTAACATTTTCTGAGTTCTGTCAATCAGGCAATTTTGAAACTTAGAAGTAATTTATGCTGGATGTTCGTAAACTAATTAATTTTTACACTAGTTCTACGTTTTCGAGACCTATCATTTTATAATTGTAAAATACAACTTCGTCATACAAGTGTCATTGTATTAAATAGAGAAAATGTATTTTAAGATTATGGACCACAACAATGGATTCTTAACCTGGCACATTACTGATCCCAATTCCCAAAACTGGTTTTTATTTATATTTTGAGCAGCCCTTCACTGATGAATAACTCTGAAAAAACTAGGGTTGTGGTACTGGGAGACATTGAAAACTTTTGAAATAAATTATGATTTATCATTTAAAATACATTGTAAAACTAAAATCTTCAGCTGCCTTCATTTAAATGCTATACAGAATTATTGTCCACAGAAAATACTCACGGAAACTTCACATTTGCACATGCTTCATCACAAAAGAATTGGTCAAAGTAAGTCATCAGTAGTCTTTTGTCTAAGATATTAGTGATATGCCCACCATAAATAACACCAGCTATTAAGCTTTTCAAGGCTTCCCAAGGTACCTCTTTGTATTTATCAACATAGAATCTTAATATGTTTTCTGACATCTAGAATAATCAAATGAATTAAAATAAGTGTGTTGAAATGTTGTAATAATAAACTTTCAAATTACCCAAAACAAAAAATGGATTAATTAGCAGTTACTCAATCAAAAACAACTAACAACTATGTGTCGTTTTCAATGAAATGCCGAGATTTTAAAAAATGGAAAAGAAGGTTTTTTGTTACGGTATCTGAATACTCAACTCAATAACATAAAATAATGTAGCACCAAGAAGAAATTATCCGAATAGGAAGAAAATTGGTGCATATGCTTAAGCACAAATTTAATGTATTGTGCTATTAACAGTGTTAAGGAATTACAACAGAGGGTTTTTTTTTTTTTTTTGATTCAATCAAAGAAAAATGTGCACATGACGTACAAATAAGATGGTTAAGTTGTACACATGGACCAAACTAAAATCTAAATTTTGGCATATAACTTGCATGTTTTTATTTTAACCAAACTAACAAGAAAAAAAGGCATGTAATAAATAGTTTAACTAAAATAAAAAGCATAACAGATATTAAAATGTAGACCTACTTTGAAGTCAGTAAACGAAAAAGCATATTCCATATTCCATCCAAGTGAGTGAAACTTTTTCCTTTCCAACACAAGTGAATGGAAAAAACTTAGAGAGAACATCAAACTTTTATATACTGACTGATTTTCACAATTTTGGTAGCTTACAGTATTTTGCACAAAACTGTACACGTTAAGCATATTGTCTCTAATTCCCTGCAAATTAAAATTCAATGATGTATTAATACTTGAGCAACTGAATGCATTGAACTCTAAATATTATTAACAGAAAAGGTAATATAGAACTTACCAGTTTCATTGCTACAGCAAAATTAAGAATATTAAAACAAAAATTTTCGCAGACAATGGTAACAGGGAGAAAAAAAATACAAATACAAATGCGACGACCAGCAGCAGGCTCTGGGCCCAACTGGGCAGGTCCTAGTCAAATTAAAGACCCCAATGAAGATCAATGGCCCTCTTAAAGCTATCTACTCCATTGCTCCTTACCGCCTCTTCCGGTAAACTGTTCCAAGTTCCCACTACCCTGTTAAAATAGTAATTTTTTCGAATTTCCAGATTAGCCTGAGATTTGAAAACCTTAATAAAACAATGACCCCTTGTCCTGCTTTCTGTGCAAAAATCTAACACTGTAACATCATTCATTTTAATAAATGTAAATAACTGAATCATGTCCCCTCTGGTTCTCCTTTGCTCAAGACTGTACATAGTAAGCATTTTAAGTCTGGAATCATAGTCTAAATTAGAAAATCCGTTTACTAACCTTGTAGCCCTTCTTTGTACCCTTTCCAATAAATTAATATCTTTCTTCAAGTAAGGAGACCAAAACTGAACAGCATATCTAAATGAGGTCTTACCAAACTTCTATATAGAGGCAGAACCTTCTTAGACTTGTTTGAAATAGATCTATTAATAAACCCAAGCATCCTATTTGCTCTGTTATTAGCTATGCTGCACTGTTGGCTAAACTTGAAGTCCTGATTTATAAAGACACCTAGATCCATAACATTATCTTCCTTACTAATGACTGAACCCTGTAAATAATAGCTGGTATGCTTATTTGCATGACCTAAATGCAGCACTTGACATTTCCCAACACTTACTGCCATACCCCACTTGTTTGCCAATTTAGTAATATGATCCAAATCCTTTTGCAGCTGATTTACTTGTTTGTCATTTTCTACAACCCCCATAATTTTTACATCATCAGCAAAACAATTCATGTTTCCAGAAACATTTTCATGAATATCGTTCATAAAAATAATAAACAAAAGGGGACCTAAAATTGATCCTTGGGGAACCCCACTTAAAACCTCACTCCATTTAGAATAGTTACCCCTAACAACTACTCTTTGTTTCCTTCCTGTCAGTCAATGTTACCTCCTATTACTATATCAGCTAATTAACTGAGTAGTGCTACATGAGGCACCTTGTTGAAAGCTTTTTGAAAATCTATGTAAACAACATCTACACTTTTTGCTAAAAAGGAAACCTTTCATGGTAATGGTAGCTCATAGATATGTGCACATAAGCATGTGAGCCCCAAAGGGAAACAAGTAAAAATTCAATGAGCATTGATATAAAATATGATGAAACACAACACACTAGATAGATTTTTTATGAATTTCCAAGAAGAGTTCGCCCTTTTTTTACCCAATATTTTAAATATAGCTAAAGTACTGTTGGTTACTAGAGGCTATTTTGCCTCAATTTCATGGTTGAGGTTAACCCCCTCTCCAAACTCTGGCTTTAATATTATTGCCAATCCTAAGATGGTAGTTTATGAGCATGTATAGACTTTTATGACGTCCCCCCGGAAGGTAAATTCTAGCCGTGCTAGCATTTTAAAATGTCGAGACAATGGAGGTTAATACAAACAATTGTGTAATGACAAACTGTTTGCAAAATACTTTATGAGGGTCTTCAGTACCTTTTAAGTTTACAACTGCATATATAACTTAAGAAAAAATATTAACAAGTCATAAGTAATCTTTTCTCATTTTCAAAAGATCAAAAAGAGGCATCTCTGTTGAACCATTTTCTCACTTTCAGAAAACCTTCTTTTTTTCTGTGATGAAGGGTGTCGATTGCTATAGTTCAGTGTATCAGTATAGGAATAGGATGGACATTAAATCACAAAAAGAAGAAAACCAAAAAGCGAAAAAATACTTCTCAGTAGTACCTGGGGAGATTCTAATGTAATTACAATACTATTCTGCAAAATTGAAGGGGGGAGTGGTGAATTAAGATGAGTCCCCAACCAGAGTCGAAAATCAGGATGAACTTTAATTATGTTCAGTTTGTTGATAGTCTTCTCAAGGGCAAGCATGAGAGCTGGCATAATCTTGCAGTTATGAATGAAGATCCAGTGCCCCTACAGAGAAAAAGAACGCAATTAAGCAAAATCAATACATTGTAAAACCGCAGTTGAAAACTTTGTACTATGTGAAATGAGTAAAAATAGACAACATTCAAAAAGTACAAATATATACAATTAAAAAGAGTTTAAACTCAGCAAACAGCTGTTTTAAACTCTTTTTAATTGTATATATTTGTACTTTTTAAACGTTGCTTATTTCTACTCAAAATCAATACGTATACAGAAGAACCTCGTTTATCCAGACTAACTGGCTACTTGGGGCAAAAGGCAATCCGCACAATCAAAAATCTGGGTTATGAGGGTAATAAACGAAACAAATTTTAAATAAGCAGACTTACAGTCATTACAAAGAAAAAAAAACATTTTGTAGTAAAACAAATTGCAAGCAAGTGCCGAACAGCTCAATTTGAACTATTCTACATTTGCTGGAAATTCAGTCTGAGCTCCAGTTACAAAGCAATTATTTTTAGCATTATACATAAAATTTTTGTACACTTGTTGCAGAAATTTTTATTGTTTACATAATAAACACATGAAAATACTTTATCACATGATTTCTTAACAAAGAATTGATCCACTGTTTTGTTTCACACACATGTAAAGTTTGCATGCTTTAATTTTTCAATAGTTCAGATGAAGTAGTTTCTCATGCTGATGCTCCAAAGTACCTCATGTTTGTTGGATACTGTAACTTATTATACAATCTGTGCAGGAACTGTACATTTAGTCAAAATAAAAGACATATGTTTGGCATACTTACAGTTATACTGTCTGTATCATAATTTTAAATTATTTTTGTAAAAAAAGTTTTTAAACCATCTCCAAATTTGATTAGGAAAACAAGGGGCGGACAAACAACGTTCTACTGTACGGTCAACTGAGATTTAAGAATTTTGTGAATTTCAGTTTTTCTGTTTAGTGTTAACTCTTTTTTGACAGTTCTTTTTTGTTTGCAATTTCTGTTGCTGAATCATTCTTTTTTTTTAACATCACTGTTTAACTATATAATATATTAAATAGAAGTTTACCATCTTTGCAGAATCAATAATTAGTTGAGCTGCTTTGTATTCTTCTCCTCGGCTTAGAGCTAGAGATTGATATTTATTTTCCGTACCAAATTGATTTGCAAGTTCAGATATGACCACTGTAGGATCCTAATATATTCAAAAAATAAAAAACATTAAAAACGTACAACAAATAAAAAAATGTACCACCTCATCTTTGTGGATACCAACAGATGTTACACAAATACACACATATTTAGTTTTAACAAAAAAGAGGTATTTTCCTAATAGGAAAATAATGGCAGAAAGAGTACTAATGATAAAAGCTTTGAGAAAATATTTATACCTACAAGAAATAATTCAATGAATGCTATTTACAATTTATCTCATTTACTTTTTAAATGTTTTTTTTTTTTTTTCAATATATATAAATGTGAAAATATTAATTATAATATCACACGGCATCAAGCCTAATACATCCATTCTTTCATATTATTCCCAAAACATACCCCATGTTCTTTTGAAGTTTTTAATGCCATCATTTTATATACACCATTGTCCAATATTTATCACTACCTTTTGTACTGACTGTAGGATTTAAACACCATTCTTCTTAACTAATTCAAGCAAATGAACCATTTATTCACTGATACTTGAGCAGATAGTCAACTACTATAATGCAATTTTGCCCAACAGTCATGTTTAGTATTTCATTAACTCTAAATAGAGAATAAGACTCACACTGTCAGTGTCCATCTATAGTCCCAAAATTATTTTTATCTGTCATTCTATGGCATTCTATAACCTCCAAAGAGGAAAAAAAAAGAATAATCAACATAACAACGCACAAAACTTGCAAGAATCTGCAGACACGTGTTTCGGGGCTACAAGGAAAGCCTTTTTTCAATGCAATCAAGTGTGAGCTTTAGGCTTTATGATGAAAAGTCATCCGAGAAAAGCAGAGGTATTTCTTCAATTCTAATCTCCAGAGATATTGTATTAGTAATTAGTTATCATTTCCACATCCACTTAAAACTTACAAATACTTCTCCTTCTTACCATCGAATACCGGCAACAAAGTACCATTACTTACAAGATCTACTTTCCACTCTGTTTAATATAGTGCTTAACACAACAAGATTCCACGCTTTTCTGGATTATTGCACTAAATAAAATATTTTCTATGACAACAACTGCTCTTTCAAAATCATGTCAACTGAAATATCCTCTTTTTTTTCTTCTTAAATATAATTGTTTAGGGAAAAGTAGACAAAAACTATATCTTTGAAATAAACAAATTAAACAGAAATTTTCCAAATACAGAATTGACCAAATTTCCAATATATTCACACTTTCCAATATATTCACACTGCTATTACTGCAATTTAGAGAGTATTTTTTACAATTTACCAAGTTTTTATTCCTTAAAAACTGAGAAAAGAAAAGCAGAAGATTTTTTTCAACAGTTAAAATATTTCATTTAACTCATTTTAATAAGGCTTGGAGTTTGGATTGCTACAAAAACAAATACATTTTAAAAATTATTAAGAGAAAAAGAACAAAACAAATAAAAGGCATAAAAACGTAACCATGGTAACAAGATGAAAAGTTCATTTCCGTTGATAAAATAATTAATTTCATCTTTATTTTCAAATTTTATTCTCGAGCCTAATCACTTAAAATTGTTTGGCTTGCTCAAGGCAAGCCTTGAATTCCGGGATTCTCTAAATAATTATTACAGCTCTTCTAATACTCACAGAACCTTCAAACTGACATCATTTTTAGCAGAAAACTTCAAGCTTTTGAATACTATAAGACTTGAAAATGTGTTTGGAATATTTCTTCCCCATTTTATCAAATTTGATGGAAAATAAGCTAAGAATTAGAATAGAAAAAGAACAAAATAGAATTTAAAAAAAATGCTTCATAGTGCACATCCCCATGCTACAAACTAATTTTGTGCCAAATTTTATGAAAATCGATCGAACGGTTTTGGCGATTTGGGCGTCACAAACAAAGACAGAGGAAAGGAAGAAAGAAAGACAGATCTACCTTCAGATTTATTATTAGTAGAGAGATAAGGAGTCTGAAAAGCTGGCAAGTTATCATTGGATTTCAGAAGAAAAGGGGGAATATTGTAAATACGATTAAAAGTAAATTGCACAAAATTGCCCTAAATGACTTTCAAATAAACAAAGGAGTAAAAAGAACCCACAAGTGGTTCTTTGTTATGCTTTGTTAGAAACCATTAGCAAAGTAAAAAATAACATTTTCTCTCATAATTAAAAAAAATTTACAAGATAAAAAGCAAAAAAGTAAACCTCTCATTACATCTCACCTCCCCATATCACTCAGTCGGATATATATGCTTCTCCTTGGTCTCCCCAAAAAAATATATACTATCGTCCCCGCTTAATCGGGTAACGGATAAACGAATACCCCTCTTATACGAATAAAATATCTCAAAACCGATGCCATAGACGTAATGTTAAAGATCCCTGCTTCATCGAATAATATTTCTTAGAACTGACAATATTCGTTTAAGCGGGGCCGACAGTACGTACTTTAAAGATGTTGCTTTACATTTGACATCACAGGAAAAAAGTTACATTTCTCAGAAAAAGTATTTTCTTTTTTATTAAATTTCTAATTGATGAACAGGGCAGGTTTGCTTTGCATAACCCTATACAGGTTGCAACTTAAGTTACAATTTTCAATTCACTTTCCACAATAAAATAATAGAAGTATTTTAATTGATTAAAAGCAAATTGGCTGATTATTTTTTATTTGTCTTATGAAGAAAATTTTCCTAATAAGAAAATTAACCAATATTTTTGTAGAGGCACATGTTATTCGTTTTACATTAATTTAATTGCGTTACTTCATATTAATTCGGTTTTATAGCGTTTTTGGATAGATCATGCATTTCTGTTGTCTCCCGACAAGAGCGATATTACAAGGGGTTACTGCATTAAAAAAATTCAAAATCACAAAATGTCCAAAAAGAAGGATAATAATATTTTAAAATATTGCTTATTCTTTGAAAGAACAGTTCACGAATCAGTAGTTTTATGCATACATTGTGGCTGACCAAAAATATCTTTTGCAGTCAGAAATCCTTTTATTTTTTTCAAAAAGGGCATTTATATTACTTACTATATCCCCAGAAACAGTAACTACAACAAGAGGTTTATGGGCGACGGAGTCTTTAACAATATCCGAAATACTAGAATGAGGATAAGCTAGGAATCTGTCAGAGAAAAAAAAAAAGATCATTATTTAAACATAAATGAGTGCAACAAAAATAGTGGTAAATATTGCCGATTAAACATGAACTTACTTTTCTCCCATAACATTTTTAATAAAGGTATGAATGCAGCTAATGACTCGATCCATACGCAGGCAGCGAATAATGATCAGCTTTCGAAACTCCGTACAAACGTTTTGCCAATTTCCTGTAGTATTAAAATTATATAATTTCATATGTTTTTTTAAAAATTAATATAAAGATTTATGAAATAGCATTGGTGAAGATTTGTTACAAAATGTATGATTAAAATAAATTAAAAAAAAAATAAAAATAGTAATAATACTTGAAAGAAAAATTTAAAAGATAATATTTCATAAGGAGTAACCTTGTTCTTTATGTTGATAATTTCATCAATAGGATACTGAAATACAGAGCTTACAATTTTTTTTAAAGGATAGGCTGCACTTGTAGAAAACTGATTTGAGTATCTGATAGTGCTGCAAAACACAGCATAAATGAAAAGGTATGTAAGCACTATGTAAGCAACAACACTTTTTGGTGATGACTATAAATTACTAAGAGTATAACACAGTTCAGAAAAGTTAATGCAAAGTAATTCGTGAAAATTGCAATGAGAGCTATGCCCTTTTTTGTTAATTAATATTTTGGGAGCTTTTACCAAGGAAATTAGTGATAGAAGCATCATAAAAATCAGTTAAATAATGTTCATTCAAGGGCACCCAGTTCAGGTTAGTCAAAGTGGGCCCAGAGCAGAAAAATCTAAGCATCTTACAGCACACCTGGTATAAGGTACTTCATATACACACCTGGAAGATATGACTTTTCAGGTTCAACTGTGACATACCACTCATGCCAAGCCTTCCCCATGTCTTCAAAAGATCCTGTGATGCCTAAGAACTTGGGCATTTGCTCAAGTTGGACAATATTTTGCCAGCATGTTGCTGGCAGCCACTGAGAACAAGGGTTTGGTATTTCAAATGAAGCACGTCTTTCCTAGAGATACGTAAAATATAAAAGTGTTTTTAAAGATAAAAATAGTTAGGAAAGCTTTGAAAATTTTTCATTTTTTAATGTATCAAAATGGGCAATTAAGTCAAATTAATGACAAAATAAATCTAAAACCAATATCAGTAGTCTTAGTCATAGAATTAAAATACAGAAGCTCAGAGTTTTTTCTTTTCTCATCTAATCTAATATCTATGAAAATTTTGAAAGTCCTTTGAAACCATTTAATATTTAAATCAGCTTAAAAGTATAAAATAAATTAACTAATGAATATTTTTAAAAATAATATTGGGTCATTCTAAAATGTGAAATTAGTTAAGTTATGAATGAAGCTAACATTAATATTGTCATTTTCACATAATTTTCAATTTATTATACTCAGGTATAAATTTTTAAGTTCTACTACTTTCTCATATCATTTTCTACAGTTTATTTATACACAAACATTAGATACAGAAGGTAATTATTTTAGGATTACACTATGAATTTTTTGGAGTAATGTAACTCCTATTTTAAATAACTAATTGGTCGTGAACAATTTTATGAGAGAAAATAATAAAATTTTTACAGAAAAGCAGAATTTGAATGGCAATTTAGAATCAAATTACACCTGATATACATTTGGGTGGAGCGAAAAAAACAAAGTTTTTACTTTTAAATCGTAATAGTGCAGGAAAAGTTGCGATTGGTGAAGACTAAAAAAAAAAGCAAAAATTTTTGAAATCGAAAAATATCTTCCGATCCTGCAACGAGCCTGAAATTTTGAAAAAATGAGAATTTTCATGTGTTTTTAGCGATTTTTTAAAAATTTTGTTCAATGTTCTATTTTAATGCTCTTGGACAAAAAAGTTACAATTGGTGAAGCCTTCTGAAATTTTAAAAAATATATTGAGATCAAATAATACCTTCTGATCCAGGAGCAAGCAAAAAAACCAAAAAATTGGAAATATTCAGCTTTTTTTTTGGGGGGGGGGGGATTAAAAAAGTTTTTAAAACTGTTCGAATTTTTTTTTCTTCTTTTTTACCCGGTATCATAGCGTAAAGAATTTTAAAAAGCATTATATTACTCTTAAACATTAATTTTTTTCTTGATTCTAAACATGCAAAACTACCATTCTCTACAACAATGAAACATTTTCAAATAATAGAAACTGTTACCTAACCTGACTGATTACCCACAGAATCCTTTAACATTAATTTAATTAAAAACTAATTTTTGTTCAGTCTTTAACTTTAAACCTAGTTAGGTTATGTAGTGTATAGAATGAGACTGCAAAAGGCAATTAAAAACTAGCTGTCGTGGCCGTCACGAAACTTTCTTCTATATCTATCTTATAAATTCCAGTTACAAAATAAAATACGTACTCGCCCGAATAATTGGAGACAGCTCCAATTTCCCAACTATCGTAATAACCCTGCAAATGCAGAATCAATGAGCGAAATTGGAAATCATTGCAAAAGCCTTGTTTAAATTAATTGCAAACATTTTATTTGTTAGTAAAAAGAAATTGACAACAGTTAAAAATTTCAAATCATTGAAAGTTTTCAGCTGTTTTAATAATTAAATAGCGTGAAAGCGGTTTTTTAATGAATTAATTTTTCGCATTGTTGACTAAGCGCAAAAATCACCCCACCCTCCCCCTGTGGCAATTGGCGCCAAAATTTAATCCATGCTTGCTTCCATATTGGGTTAGTGTTATTTCAAATTTCAGCAATATTTCTCGAGATACAGTAGGTGCAATGACAAAATAAGCACTTATGATTGCTCCACCCCCCTTTGAGATATTGACACACAAATTGAATCAGCACTTGTACTCAATAGGGTCTACCTATGGACCAATTTTCGTTTGATTCCGCCGGTTACTTCCTGAGATATAGCAGTCACCCCCGCGCAGAACACGTGCGATTGCTCCACCCCCCTTCGAGATATTGACAAACAAATTGAATCAGCACCTGTACTCAGTAGGGTCTACCTATGGACCAATTTTCGTTTGATTCCGCCGGTTACTTCCTGAGATATAGCAATCACCCCCGCGCAGAACACGTGCGATTGCTCCACCCCCTTGGAGATATTGACAAACAAATTGAATCAGCACCTGTACTCAGTAGGGTCTACCTATGGACCAATTTTCGTTTGATTCCGCCGGTTACTTCCTGAGATATAGCAATCACTCCCGCGCAGAACACGTGCGATTGCTCCACCCCCCTTGGAGGAATTCGCTAAACAAAGTCAGGTGCACCAGTTCACATGGTGGTACATATGTGCAAAAATTTTTGTTCGATTTCATGCAGTAGTTTTTGCTCTAGCGTGGCCACAAAAACTGGTCAGACACATAGACTCACACACAGACACACAGACAGACATTTTCCAAAAATGGTCGAAATGGACTCAGAACACCTCAAAACATGCAAATCCGTCAAAATTCGACATTCGAAAATTTTCACGAAACCAATACTTTCTTCTATATATTAGATATAGAAGAAAGTAATAAAGAAACTAACATATAATGAGGTAGGTGTTAAAATAGTTTATCGTTTAGAGATAAAAAATATTGTTCATCTTATGAGTGAGTATTTTTTTCAGTGGATCTTTGAACTGAAAAAGTTCAACAAATTTAATTAATAGGCATGGGTAAAACATTTTATGTAAATGTTATCTATTATTTTTTGCTTTTTAGTTGCTTTAAGTTTGCTTTAGGGTTGTGTTGGTTCCAACAGTAACACAGTCCCAAGCAAAGTGGGGCAAGGTGTAACAAAAATTAAGGATTGGAAAGCATTTGACAAGGAGAAGGCACTGCGGGGAAGGCCTGCCCCACACAGTCCCATGAGCTTTATGCAAAAAATATTAGAACATATTATCATAAAAACTGAACATAAAACATGATTGAAGAGAAACTTGTGCTTAATAGGTTACCGTAGAGCATCTAGGTGATGATTTTGGAACACATTTGATGTGAAAGCCATAAATATAATGAATTTATTATTCTAAAAGACAAAACAAATTTTAGATTTTGTTGATTTCTAATTTTTCATACACAAAATTATTTTTAAATAAAGAACAAAACCGCCATTGAATCAGGGACGTCATTTCAAGTTTATCCAGGAGGGGGGGGGGGGCAAAGGGTAAAAATACAATACAATTTCACCAGAAAACAACAAAAACCACGCCCACTTATATGTAAATACATTGATTTCTCAAAGCCAGGGGTTGCAATTGACCCCCCCCCCCTGCCCCCCCTAAATGACGGGCCTGCATTGAATACATAGTATTTACGTACAACTTCTTACCCATACCTATTAATTAAATTTGTTAAACTTTTTCAGTACAAAAATCCACATCACAAAACACTCACTCATAAGATGAACAATATTTTTTATCTCTAAACGATAAACTATTTTAATGCGTACCTCATTATATGTTAGTTTTTTAATTTTTAATTGCCTTTTGCAGTCTCATTCTATACACTATATAAACTAACTAGGTTTAATTTTAAAGACTGAACAAAAATTAGTTTCAAATTAAATTAATGTTAAAGGATTCTGTGGGTAGTCAGGTTAGGTAACAGTTTATAGAAGGCACATACTTCAAAAGGCAGTTAACAAATTGTATATAATGACTTAGGTATTAAATAGTCCGGGATCTGACAGCACTTCTGTAGGAATGATTGAGTAGGGGGAATTTTTTTTCAAAAATGTATAGCAGGTGCCCTAGGAAGTATTTTGGACTCGGGTGGACATCCGCCACCTGGTGCATTTTTTTGCTATGACGTCATCAAAGATGGCGGCCATTTTGGCTCTCATAAATGCTAAAAAATGCCCAGCACTTCTGCAGGAAATTTAAAAATTGAGAATTTCTTTTCAAAAATGTTTAGTAGGTGTCCTAGAAAGAATTTTAGACTCGGGTGGACACCCGCCTCCTTTTAAATTTTCCGGTTATGACGTCATCAAAGATGGCCGCCGCTCGATCCTATAAATGCTCATATCTATGTTGATACTTGACCGATTTGCATGAAAATTGCAATTTTTTTACTAATTTGTCTGATGCTTATTTGTCTTTAAGCTGCACTGTTAGAAATTTACTCGAAAAATAAAATTGAAAATCAATTTATTTATTTATTTTTATTTTCAACTACCATGACTTAACAATAAAAAATGGTATTAACCCTTTTATTTGTACGAGAAACTGCTAACTTTCCTCTGCTTGCATGCCAAACGATACAACTGTATTACAAATCAGTAAAACGTCCTGCTGTCCAAGCGATAGCAACGAAAATTAAATTTATTTAAAATAGATATGAATGAGACAAAATACGAAAATTCCGACATGTTGTAGCAGTTAAGGAGCATTAATTGATCTCTTTTTCGCAGTTCCGATTTTGTTGTTGACTATGATTTTTCTTCTTTAAAAAAAACATTCGAAGAACCGCCATTACTATCCTGTAGTGCTAAAGGTACAATGTGCAAAAACATTGTCTCAATTAATGGTGCGTGGCACTCGTTTGCACTAGAAGGTGGCAAATTCTCAAAGTCAATATTTTTCACATGAGCATACAGCTATAATTCTTAGTTCATCTAAAAAATTACAGAATGACCCTTTTAGTAATACCTGTACTACGTATTCTTTTGCTGATTCACGAATTTGTTCTACGTATTCCAGTTGGATGATATGCCAAATTTCTCTAAATATTTCGTAAAAACATAATGAAGAGCTGTTTTTTTAGTGTAAAATGTACTCCAGTAATTTGATCCAGATAGTGCGTGGATGGTTGGTAGGTTTTCCTCTTTGTTTCGGTGAGTATTATGAGCAGACAAAAGTCTCGTAGAATCCATAACTCCAGTGTACCTCTAAAGTTCCTAAACACCAAATCGATGAATAAGAGTATACCGCGGAAATAAAGCTAACACCATTATCCTCGAAGTCTGCTTCCTCTGCTGTCAAGCAATTTTTTATCTCCAGGTCTTTCCACGTTGTAAGATCAGTTTGTTTCCCGATGATGCCCAAAAGTTGTTGATTAGGATAGGCAGAGTAGCATCTTGAGAGATTTTAATGACATGTATAAAAATACTGCTACCTTGTTTCTACGCTTTCGGACTCTTTAGGGGAAAATTTGCTCTAATTGTAAAAAATATTATAGACCCTTCCACAGCTCTTTGTGATACTGCCTTGTGATATTGTGATATGATTTAAATAATAATAATAATAAAAAAAGTTATTACTTCGTCAAGGGTTTGTTTTTATTTGTCATAGCCTTTCATACAAAAACGTTCGCTATATAATAGAACTTTACATCAGACAATGTTTCTTCTCTTATGTTGCCACAAGATTTTTCTAGCTCTTTTTACAATGAGTTGAAGCAACCAACAAAGGTACTGGCTTCACAAGATACAATGAAAAATATATAAAACTTTTTTAATACTGGTAACTGTGCTTAACACGGTACAAGGGAAAAAGAGTCAAGATCGCTCAAGCTCCATTCTTAAAGCCATATTGCCAGTATTCTCTTGCAACAAAACACAAAATGCTTGTACTACCACAAGGAAAGCCAGTAAAAAGAAGTCAAACAGTCAGCCTCACATCATGATGCGAAAACTTTTAGTTCGTTCCTCTGACGTAGAAGAGCTCTTTCAGTATGAACCATCTGAAAACTGTTCATTGTTGAATGAACAAGAGTTTAAAAATCTTATGAGAGGAAACCTTGTCTGATGGATGAAAAGTCCTGTTATATGGTGAACTTTTTTGTACGAAAGGCTATGACAAATAAAAACAAACCCTTGAAGAAGTAATAACTGTTATTATTATTATTATTATTATTTAATTCATATATTGGGAGTATCACAAAGAGCTGTGGAGGAGTCTATAATATTTTTTACAATTAGAGCAAATTTTCCCCTAAAGAGTCCGAAAGCGTAGAAACAAGGTAGCAGTATTTGTATACATGTCATTAAAATCTCTCAAGATGCTACTCTGCCTATCCTAATCAACAACTTTTGGGCATCATCGGGAAACAAACTGATCTTACAACGTGGAAAGACCTGGAGATAAAAAATTGCTTGACAGCAGAGGAAGCAGACTTCGAGGATAATGGTGTTAGCTTTATTTCCGCGGTATACTCTTATTCATCGATTTGGTGTTTAGGAACTTTAGAGGTACACTGGAGTTATGGATTCTACGAGACTTTTGTCTGCTCATAATACTCACCGAAACAAAGATGAAAACCTACCAACCATCCACGCACTATCTGGATCAAATTACTGGAGTACATTTTACACTAAAAAAACAGCTCTTCATTATGTTTTTACGAAATATTTAGAGAAATTTGGCATATCATCCAACTGGAATACGTAGAACAAATTCGTGAATCAGCAAAAGAATACGTAGTACAGGTATTACTAAAAGGGTCATTCTGTAATTTTTTAGATGAACTAAGAATTATAGCTGTATGCTCATGTGAAAAATATTGACTTTGAGAATTTGCCACCTTCTAGTGCAAACGAGTGCCACGCATCATTAATTGAGACAATGTTTTTGCACATTGTACCTTTAGCACTACAGGATAGTAATGGCGGTTCTTCGAATGTTTTTTTTAAAGAAGAAAAATCATAGTCAACAACAAAATCGGAACTGCGAAAAAGAGATCAATTAATGCTCCTTAACTGCTACAACATGTCGGAATTTTCGTATTTTGTCTCATTCATATCTATTTTAAATAAATTTAATTTTCGTTGCTATCGCTTGGACAGCAGGACGTTTTACTGATTTGTAATACAGTTGTATCGTTTGGCATGCAAGCAGAGGAAAGTTAGCAGTTTCTCGTACAAATAAAAGGGTTAATACCATTTTTTATTGTTAAGTCATGGTAGTTGAAAATAAAAATAAATAAATAAATTGATTTTCAATTTTATTTTTCGAATAAATTTTTAACAGTGCAGCTTAAAAACAAATAAGCATCAGACAAATGAGTAAAACAATTGCAATTTTCATGCAAATCGGTCAAGTATCAACATAGGTATGAGTATTTATATCGAGCGGCGGCCATCTTTGATGACGTCATAACCGGAAAATTTAAAAGGAGGCGGGTGTCCACCCGAGTCTAAAATTCTTTCTAGGACACCTACTAAACATTTTTGAAAAGAAATTCTCAATTTTTAAATTTCCTGCAGAAGTGCTGGGCATTTTTTAGCATTTATGAGAGCCAAAATGGCCGCCATCTTTGATGACTTTATAGCAAAAAAATGCACCAGGTGGCGGATGTCCACCCGAGTCCAAAACACTTCCCAGGGCACCTGCTAAACATTTTTGAAAAAAAATATTCCCCTACTCAAACATTCCTACAGAAGTGCTGTCAGATCCCGGACTATAAAATACTTTTTAGTTCAGTGATTAAAATTAGCGTTTATTTTGCGCGTGGGTGTTTTATTTAGTGGGTTTTTGTACTGGATTGTAGAAATTTTGGAAAATATTTTATAATTTTCTATTATTTAAAAATGCTTCATTCTTGTAAAGAATGGTAGTTTTGCATGTTTAGAAGACGCCTAAAAAATCAAGAAAAAAATTAGTGTTTAAGACGAATATAGTTCTTTTTAAAATTCTTTACGCTATAGTACCAGGGAAAAAAGAAGGAAAAAAAAAAAACAGAATTTTTTTTTTAATTTTTTTTTAATCCCTCCCCAAAAAGCTGAATATTACCAATTTTTTGGTTTTTTTGGCTTGCTCCTGGATCAGAAGGTATTATTTGATCTCAATATATTTTTTAAAATTTCAGAAGGCTTCATCAATCGTAACTTTTCCGTCCAAGAGCATTAAAATAAAACATTGAACAAAAATTTTAAAAAATCGCTAAAAACACATGAAAATGTTCATTTTTTCAAAATTTCAGGCTCGTTGCGGGATTGGAAGATATTATCCAATTTCAAAAATTTTTGTTTTGTTTTGTAAGTCTTTACCAATCGCAACTTTTCCGCACTATTACGATTCGAAAATAAAAACTTGTTTTTTTCGTTCCACCCTAATATACATACCATATACATATACATTTCTACTGCAACTTTATGCAAATATAACTGTTTTCAAGCTCTAATAAAGTTTCTTAATGTCTTTATTTTTTCTTAAATATCTGACTTTGCGAAAAGGACATATAACAGTAAGAGGTATACAATCGAGGATAGACATTTTAACAGTGCTTTACTGGTATTTTACATTTTAAATTTAAACTACTGTTAAATGTGCTATTAAATTGGCAACATTTATTTTTTAGCGTTAAATATTGTAAGTTATTTTGGAAATAATCAAAAATATAAATAAATAAATATTTAAATAAAAATAAATAAATATACCAATAAATATTTCAGAATAAATATAAGAAAATAATATCTTAATCACATAAAAATGTTTCTCATTTAAATTGATCTAACTCAAATTTTACACAAAACCTTCTTAACATGAAAAACAAAATTTATACATTAAATGTGAACTCAATAATAAAGTTTAAGAACAATAACTAATGAAAACAAGAAAGTATACATACATGGCCAACATTAATAAAGAGCTCAAATTCTTCCTTAGAGAGCTTGCCTTTCCCTTGTAAAATTCTAACACTCATGTAGAAAGCAAGAATCAGTACGTGTTTTTCACGAACAGTTCTGCATGCAAACCTAAGAATAAAGGAAATGAAAGGAAACTGCCAGAAATGTTTGTGAAAATCAAACTATTTTTGAATAAATTTAAATGCATTTAAATGCAATTTTGTACAAAAATCAATGTAAAATTTGCTGTTGTGGCTAAGCTCTAGATTTAGCTTCCGGCTAGACTAAGGACACACTCCCATTTGCCCTGAAAAATCATTTTTACTGAACAATTATTACACTTCACTTCACTCCTCGAGGAGCCACAGTACCTGTCATAGTTGGGCGGACAAATTTTCAGGGGCTCTTCCTCAAGAAGTTATTGAAATTGAAGCCAAAATTTAAGTTGATCTTTAACAAGATTAATAAGAAGAGAAGAGATACTCCCACAAAAAATTCTAAGGTTGCAGCTTTAAAAATGCAGTTTTAGATGATCTTTGCTATATTTGAGGGATAAGTTTTTTTCCTCTTTCAAATTGTAATAGACTATATATTTATCTTATTTAAAAACTGTTTCAAAATCTTTCTTTTCCCATCAAGATATGCCACTTAATAAAAATAGCGGATCATCTGGGGTAGAAAAGCATTAATGACCTTTCCAAGATGCACCACGGCTACGTAGAAGTTTTAAGTTCACTCTGGAAAATGCACCATGCATGCAAAAAAAAAAAAAAAAAGAGCATTACAGATTGTTTGTTTCCCTAGCTCTATTTTAATTTTTTTCCCAAAAAAATCATTAAAGCATTTTACTTAAAAATCATAAGATTTTTCTGTAACAGAGGATTAAAATAGTCACCCTTTTTGCTATTGTTCCCTTGGCGAGAGCCACTCCTGTCAACCATTAGCCTACTTACCAACTTTTGAAAATCAGCATCGGGAAAAATTTTTTTGTGCACAACACGATCATGTCCGACTAAATATTTGCTTATAATTTTAATTAAGAACACACAAAGTTAAGAAAGATGTAAAACAATAAATGAGTGCAAAGGGTTAATAAACTAATATATTTAATATTAAAAATAGAAAAAAAAAATAATTTCAGAATCTGAATTAATTAACTGGTAGGCTCCAGAGCCTAGTATAGTCTGCAGCTTTTTATTTGAGTTATAATAATTCGTTGCATAATAAGAAGTACAGCAGCTGAGCTTTTGTGATTTCTCATACAAATGAAGCAATGTATACAAACAAACATGTGCCTTTTAAATGCTGTTATTTTATTATTATATGTTATTTTAGTTTAATGTTATTATGTTGCTATTTTAGTTTAAATTCTATGGGAGATAACGTTTTTTTCAAAAACTATATTAAGTAAGTCTTAATGTTTGGATTTGACATCTTAAAGGTAATGAATAGAATTTTACACCATACTTGAAAACAGCATAAGAATGAAAATCCTTTAATTTCTGAATTCGTTGTTCCAAATCTTGATCACGGGGAGATTTCCTTATCGAATCCATAAACAGTTCAAAGTAAGCATCCAAGGAAAAGACATACATTGAGTCTATATGTTTTAAGTCCATCAACACAAAATACAAAATTGCAGCATCTTTGGCACAGATGCGGTATTTCTGAAACGTAAAACATATAACTCAGCTAACTGTAATTTTGATTAAAATGAATGAAAGAAAGCTTTAACACAAGTTATGCAAATAATAGTGGTCGCTTCTCTTATACTTCTAAGATTGAATTATTATGAGCATCAAGTATGCTGTTCGATTTCGGTCTGATTATCTTAAGAAAGATATCAATTTATTGGAAATGTTTATAACCTAATCTAATATAAACCTAGTTCACAAATAAACATTGGCAGTTATGTCAGTCCCATTATTTGAACTCATTTTTTGGAAGAATGCACTTCAAAAGAAGTTCAACTCGTTTGTGGAATGTATCTGGCATATTAAAGTAAAAATAGATCAGTAATTTCAATGCTTGAAATAATTTGATTTTCCTTATTTTTGTCTACAATTATTATTATTATTATTATTATTTTATCATTACTTTCTTTTTTCCTTTTTTTTGTTAAATAATTCAATTTCTTATTATTATTATTATTATTTGATAATAAAGAGTGATAATAAAGACTTGATAATTTTTAATAAATTTGATTAATAAATTTGATAATAAAGACTTGAACAACAAGAGTCAAAAATATAGCTATATAGCGATATACTTCAGAACATAAAAATTTTGTGCTACAACAATTTTTTTTTTCAAAACATGTTATGTCAACATATTAATTACCTCTCTAGCTTTATCAATTACATCCTGGGTTTTTTCATTCGATGCAAGTAGCTCTTCAATTTGAATAGATGAGCTTTTAGATTTATTCAGCATTTCAACTAGCTTCTCATCATCCAAGAGGGACCCATGAGCTTTACTCAGCAAACTTTGTGAGAAAAAATTAAGCATAGTTATAATAGATAACAGTACAATTAAAAAACAATAATTTAACAGTATGTTGTTATACAAAACACAGAAAACATTCAAGCTCGTGGGTGTTTCAAATGCAGTATGAACTTTTAAAAAGTAATTCATAAAGCAACTGACCCCAATACTTTGTCTTCAATGTCGTACAGTTGCTTTTTGCAGTCTGCAATGCTTTTTACAAGCTTTCTTTTGGTAACTTCGAGATCAGACCTCTCATTATGCACAATCAGAGACAGAAGCTGATCTTCTAGACCTAAATATATCAAGCTCAATGAAACAAATGGTGAAAAAGTATATTCTAAGCAGTAAATGATAAACAGTACAATTTTTGATTTTTTATCAAAGAAATTTTCTTTTTAAAAAAGAAATAAAAAAATCATTTAAGCGGCAGTGACAAATCAGAATGTGAGAGAAAAGTCACTGTTTTTATTTTTCACAACAATATAAACTAAAATTCTTATATCTGAGCTTTAAAACATGATGCTTTTGGGAACTTTTATGATTAATAATGTAAATATTTCATACTCATTTAAAGTAGAATTGTGAAAATTATCTCAATTCAGTGATTTCTAGTATATTTTCTTCTATGAGATTTATAGCATTATTTTGCATTTTCACTGAATTTACAATGTGCAGAAATTGCGGATTGGCAGAGTGCCAAAACTTTTTGATTTGAAGGGAAACAGTTTGAGTATATTTATCCAATATTAAATTTTTCAAGTCGTACAGTAAAAATACCCCACATTCTGTAAAAAATGTAAATTTGAGTCTGAGCAAAAAGTTTTGCTACTGCACTTAGATTGTAAATTGCAAACATCAGTTTTTATTTCTATTTTTTATTGTTCTCAACTTGACCCCCAGAAGAAATATAAGTACTTTTCTTTCTTTTACAATTTATTCCTGAATTAACTCAGTTGCTGTAAAAAATAATTTTTCACCTTGTTTGAACCGTTTTTCTACAGTACAGATATACAATTAACAGATGTGACGAGGGTCAACCCTTCAAAGTGTAATGAAGGGCCTGTGCTCGTGGAGCCTCCTTGTTGATAAAGGCATCCCCTTTTGCTAAATATTACTTCAATATGCAGATTATTAATTAAGCTCATTAATAACTATTTAATTTAAAGTATTTTGTGGTTTTGGCTGCCTTAAATACCTAATACAGTGGACGCCGGTTAGTTGAATGTTAGTGATGAATTAAAACAGTCACTTTAATGCATTAAATTGCCAAAAAATAGAACAATATCCAGCTTTATTGAATCAAAACTGTTTAGAGCAGACATGATTTATATGAGCGGCAGCCACTGTATATAAAAGAAAGCATTGAATTTGTTTTCAATTTTCGAGTTTTGACAATTTAAAGGATTTTGAACCCATTTATTTTGACACTTTTTGTCTAGCTACTAAACACATGCATAGGGATGTTTTACCTCAAAACCTAATGCATGGGATGAAACAAATCTTGTACAAATATGTACTTTGTATCCCATGTGTGTATCAAGTTTTTGGGCACAAAAGTATTCAATACAAACAATTCAAAATATAGAGAAGACAGTTTGGCATTGTCCACAACTAAGGACAGATCCATAGGGGTCATGATCCCTCCATAAGCAATCAAGTATAGTCTAAAACTGCAATTTGAAAATTTAAATTTTGAAATTTTTTTCCAAGTACCCCCTAGTTTTGCCCTATTATTGCTTTGACGCCCCCCCCCCCCCAAATAATGATGCCATCCAAAACTACAAGATAGATTTTCGCTTGGCCCCAGCTTATACTTAAGAGCTGGAGTAAACTATTATTTAATTTTTTTTGTTAATAAACATTATAGATTACACAGTTACAAAGGAGCTTTTTGTTTTGCCAGATAAGTTAAGTTGATATTTTAGCATCACAAAAACATTTTAAAATTTAATTGATTTTTGCAGTGTGATTGAATTATTACTTGTTACAGTTATTCCCTGCTTTGTTAGAAATCCATTTCTGTGCTGAATATATATTTTAAATTGAAGTTGAGATGAATTTAAGTTCAGTGTTTTGAACACTAATTTATATGCAGTTACTCTCAAACCTTTGTCATGACCTGCAAACGGCTCTGGGTCCAGCTAGACTGCTCATAGTCAATTTATCTATCCCCAATGAAGATCAAGAGCCCTCTTAAAACTATTCACCTCATCAAAAGTAACAGCTGCTTCTGATAAAGTTCCAAATATCAACAAGCTTTTTGAAGTAGAAAATTTACTTGATTTCAAGATTAGCTTCGGATATGAAAAGCTTACTGAAAAGTCCAAATTAGGATCAGCCTTCAGTCTCCAGATGGCATAACTGGGCTGCCGGTATATTGCATGTACTTTTTCCTAGCCCTGGTTAAAGGACGGTAACTTACTGCTAAAGTACCCATACTTTGCCTTCAATTTATGAGTAATACTATACCACTGCTGTGATCTCTCGCTGGAGTGCTAAATTCCCCTCAGCTACCAGTTTGTTGGCAACTTTAGCAGCATTGAAATATCTGTCCTTCAGCTCGGTTATTGTCTATGTCTATTCCAAATGGGGGAGTCCAAATTAAGGAAAAACTGCAATCTCTGAGTGGTATAACTAGGCTGTTGGTACATTGCATGTTATGACCCCTAATGTTGCCATCTGTTTAAAAATTTAGCCCATACTCCTCCATCATTTTAATAAACTGAACATATCCCCTCTTACTTTCCCTTGCTCAAGACAATATACATTGAACATTCTAAGCCAAGAATCATAACCTAAACCAGCAAACCCATTAAACCTCTTCCATATAAATATGCCTCCCAGTTTAAATTGTTTTACGATAAATAGCATATCAATATTCTATTTGGGGATAAAATACTGGCAAAATTTAATTAGGTAAGAGCTGTTTAAGCTGCAATAGTTTCAGTTGAACTGAAATTATACAAGAAAAACGTGCATATGGAAAATAAGGAAAACTGAAAAATATATTTCACCAACCTTTTTGTTTTATAGTAAAATTAACAATATTAACCTTGTTCACTATACTACTGGATAGATTAGGTTTCTCGTATTTAGTAGACATGTAAAACCAGAAAGTGGGCTTCACTTGTAGTCTCTTGCCATTGAATTTAATAAAAGGAGGCCTATGTCTGAGCTGCAGGAATGGTAACAACGCTGAAAAGAGATCAGGTTTCACATTATACAAGAAAGCAGAACACCCATCGAGAATAGAGGTTTCAAGTAAAGCAGTCCAAGTCTGATCCTGGGAGTCAATGAGTCTGAGATTCTATAAGAGAAAATAGTTTGCAAATGATGCTGTAATACGGTGTAGTGAATGGCACAGTTAATTTCATAGATTTTTTTTTAAACGAATAGGTTTAGCTAGAAAATGATCACTTTCCATACCAACCAATCATTGTATCTGAAGTTGGATATAGTGTTATGGTGCCCTAGGTATGGAAGTCAAGGTCATCCCTTCTATCTCTTTCCCACTTTGATTTGATACCCTGTTTACTCTCTAAAATGATGTTTACACTGTTTTGTTTTTTCATCTGATGAATCATATTAAATGTATAAATAAATAGAAATATTTCAAAACACTGGTTTTTCAAAGAAAAGCGTTCATATGCTTTATATTTGTGAGTGTTCAGCTGAGTAGATTTTTATGATAGTAAATTTCTTCCAATCCAGAAATAATATTTATTATTCTAAATATTGTCACTCCCTGAAATTTGCCACTTCAGGCAAGTGTCTAATCTGCTTGAGAATAAATCAGTTTCTGGGAGTAATTTAAAAATTACGCAAAAACCCACACCTAACTATTTATCATTTTTACTTCCATTTATAATTTATTTTTCCAAATTATTTTCTTCAGCAAGTGCTCTATTATCAGTTTGAAATCAATTAAAATTTTTTATTTTGCATTGCCCATTCCATGTATTGAGAAGAAATGCTGGGTTCAGTTCCTTTTCTCCAATGAACACTCCAGAACTCAAATACGAATACAAATATGACAACCAGCAGCAGGCTCTGGGCCCAATGGGGCTGGTCCTAGTTAAATTAAAGACCCCAATGAAGATCAATGGCCCTCTTAAAGCTATCTACTCCATTGCTCCTTACCACCTCTTCCGGTAAACTGTTCCAAGTTCCCAATACCCTGCTGAAGTAGTAATTTTTTCGAATTTCCAGATTAGCCTGAGATTTAAACAGCTTAAAACAATGACCCCTTGTCCTGCTTTCCATGCAAAAATCTAACCCTGCTACATCATTCATTTAAATAAATTTTAATAACTGAATCATGTTCCGTCTGGTTCTCCTTTGCACAAGACTATACATATTAAGCATTCTAAGTCTGGAATCATAGTCTAAATTAGAAAATCCGTTTACTAACCTTGTAGACCTTCTTTGTACCCTTTTTAATAAATTAATATCTTTCTTCAGATAAGGAGACCAAACTGAACTGCATACTCTAAATGAGGTCTTACCAAACTTCTATATAGAGGCAGAAGAAATTTCTTAGATTTGTTTGAAATAGATCTATTAATAAACCCAAGAATCCTATTGGCTTTGTTACTATCTATGCTGCACTGTTGGCTAAAACTGTTTGCACTGTTGCACTCCAGAACTCACGTCAAAATGAGCGACTAAAACATTCGCAAATATCAAATTTTTTTCATTGCATTTTATTGTTAATTTTACATTTACCACCCATGTTTTTGAACCAATTACACTAGAAAACATAATAGACTGCAAACTATTATTTACTGGACAACTATTGTCATCTATTTAGATAATTTGTAACAGAAAATAGAAAAGATACGGACGAAACAGTGAGCACAAACAGAGGTCAGATTGCTCGTATGGTGTACAGCCAAAAAAAAACAGGGATGGAGTTAAACAAACTATGTTAGTAAATGAAATACAGTCGACGCTCGATATAACGACCATCTCCGTCCGACAGAAAAGGGTCTTTATAACGAGGGGTCGCTGTAAGAGGTAGAAAATAGAGTATATTGGGATAAAGTTGGGCTTTTCCTACCAGTCTTTATATTGGGATAGTCTTTATACCGAGTGGTTGTTATAACGAACGTCAACTGTATATTCAAGTAAAATTCAATTTATTTATTCTAATATCTTAATCACTAGTAAAATAATGCTTTCGTTAATCAAGTTTATTATTACCAGATTAGATCCTACATTCTTCAGCCATTTGAAAGCTTGCTCTTGTGGATCAATAATTAATGGACAATAATAGCTTTGACCAAATATGGTAGCATTTTCATATGAATATTGATCTAAGGGCAATTCATGCATATTCCAAGCATCTGAAGTTTCTTCTTCCCCGAAAAATTTTACAGGATCAAAATCAGGGTTGTATGAAAAATTATAATCCGTAACCTGTAAATACAATTCCAAAGTTGGTCAATCTGAACGAAATTTCTTTGGAACAATCAAAATAGTTTCAAAAAGTATAAAGTTTTCCTATATTTCAATTCTAAAAATGTGTAATAAATTTCCATAGCGAAGATTTTTCACTATGTTTTTTAATCAAGGATAGTTTAAATCTACAAATGTCAGAAAACACTTTACAAATAAAGCAAGATCTGATGACCTTAAAGATCATGGAAGAATATTATATGCCATACAGTATGGGGCTCACGTTTGCAAAGTGTTGTCAAAATACTTGCAAGCTCTCTTGGTACTTAACAGCGGAACTAAAGAAGATTGGCTATTCTAGTAGATTTCTCAGGACTGTTCCACCAAATGTTATGTCACTACAGGAGACGTAAAGAGTTTAAGCATGGCCCTTTTAAATAAAATAGTCGATATAATTTTGAGCATTCAAGAAGAGAAAAACTTTCAAATCTTGAGTAAAAGTAGCTTTAATTTACATCACATTATTGAAAATTATAGCAGTTGAAAAACACATTCTATGTCTTTGGGGGGAGGGGGACTTCCCCTGAAGGCTTAGTTTTTAAAGTTAACATGTGATTTTAAAACTTGAATTGAAAAAATCAACACTTACACTTCTTTTCCATGCATGAAACGTACTTTGCCTCAAAACAGGACCCAGAGGGCCTAGATAAGTCAGAAATCCTGCAGCTAAAAAGCTATCACCGAAAACAAATTTCTGCTTTGCTTCCAGAACCTGCATCATAATTTTTAAAAATAATGAACATGGTAAACAAGACAAAATCAGCAATGAAAATTGCTTTAATGTTATTAGAATTTAAATAACAGAAGCAGATAACTAATTTATGTATTTTTCTCAAAATATGAGAAGTCAATAACTTAAACACTGATGTAACTAATACTTACCGAAATTTTTTTCTGCCACTTTAACTGCTCTGATTTTAAGCTACTCATAATCTTTTGTGCACGCTCTAATTTCAAAGCAAGAAGTTTTGCATTTTTGGCATATTCTTCTTTCTTCAAAAGCAACAGCTCATGCTCTTTTTCTAACTGTAAAATCTCATCTTCCAGCTACAAGAAATTCAATTCATTGAATGCAAATACAAAGATTGAAAATGCTTCGCATATTTTCTAATATTTACAATAACCGCAAATGAAAAATTCTGTTTTTTTTTTTCTTAACTGAATTTTTTTTACTGAAACATTTTCTTTGCAAAAATACTCATTCATTTTTTTGCTCAACCAGGGACATGGATTGTGCAGTTAGTAAATTCAATTCAATACTCTTAATAAATGATAAAGTCATATCAAATCCTTTAAAACAAGCAAAATAATAATTAATATGAAATAATAACTCTTTGACAGTAAAAGAGAATTCATTTCTTTGAAAAGTTGAAAAAGTTGAATTCAGAAAAAAAAGTTCAAAATTATATCAGTATGCTGCCGTGCTAAGCGCAAAAGTGGTATCTGCAGTTGCGCTCAAACTGAGAAAAAACTCTTTAAAGTTTTGCGCCTCCATGTATTTGATTTGGATGATACTTTTTCAGAAATTTTTAAAAAATGTTTTTTGTTCTCAAATGACCATAAACTATTGCATCTGGGGAAAATACGTCGCAAAAGAACCACCTGGTGGCGATAACTCAATTTTTTTTAAAAGTGCAGATACGACTTTTGTGCTTAGCACAGCAGCGTGGTGTTTTATTTTTCATTTTCCAGATTCGACCGACAAATCAAATACTTGGGTTTGAAATGAACAATCAAAACAAAATTTCCAGAATATATTTTGTAAATTTACAGTCAAGTCAGATTAAATAGCAGTTAATTTTGTTTACAAAACTGACTATGGCTCTGTTTTTCATATGCATATATATAATAGCTGTACCAGCACGGCTGTGCTTGTGCAATAAAGTTAAAAGAGAAGCAATGTGGGTGTAAGTAAGTTTCCATTCGTCTCCTCAAGCTTAACCATTTAAAATCGGTTGACTTGCTCAAGGTAAGCTTTGAATTCCGGGATTCTAAAAACTATTATTACAGCTCTTCTAATACTCATAAAAGCTTTGTATTGACATCATTTTTAGCAGAAAATTTCAAGTTTTCGAATGACACCAAATTTGCAAATGTTCATGAAATATTTCTCCATCATTTTGTCAATTCGATGTGAAAAATGAGGTTAAAAAAGTAGAAAAAGAAAAAAAAATCGAATTTTTGAAAAAACACTTTGAGGTGCACACTAGGGTGGGCCGAAAAAACACTTTTTTTATTTCGAATTTGTAATAGCGCGGAAAAGTTGCGAATTATGAAGACAAAAAGAAGGAAAAAAAAATTATCGAAATCGGTTGATATCTTCCGATCGCGCATAAGGCCTAAAGTTTGACAAAAATTGAAAAAACTTTATTTTCGCGATTTTTTTTTAAATTTTTGAATTGGATGTTTTCGAAATGTAATAGTGCGGAAAAGTAGCTAATTGTAAAGAGAAAACGAAGGAAAAAAAAATTATCGAAATCCATCGATATCTTCCGATCGCGCATAGGGCCTAAAATTTGACAAAATATGAAAAAAACTTCATTTTTGCGATTTTTTTTGAAAAAATTTTGAATGAAATGTTTTCATAATTTTTTCGCGCAGAAAAATTTATAATTATGAAAACAAAAAGAGGGATAGAAAGGAGGAAAAAAATTATTGAAATCTATTAATATCTTCCGGTCGTGCCTAGGGCCTAAACTTTGACAAAATATGAAAAAACATCAATTTTGCGATTGTTTGTTTAATTTTTTGAGTTAGATGTTTTCGTTATGCAATAGTTTGTAACGTTTACTAATATAGCCTTAAAACATTGTGCTTTGATTTTGTTTTGGTCAGTTAATATCTTCCGGTCGCGCATTAACCCCAAAATTACCCAAAATAATAATTTTAAAAAAAGTTACATTTTTACGCGTTTTTGGTTTTTGATGAATAATTTTTTGTGAAACAACCGTATTATTTTTTAAGACAGACTGACAATAATATAGAAAAACAAACTACCACAGGTTCAGTCGATATTATTCAGTTGCGAAAAGCCTTAGAAACTCTCATGCGTAGACGTCGGGCAGCAATCCAGGCAACGTCACTTGCCTGGCTACGGCTCTCTTCCACTCCATCGCCGCCTTCCTAGGACCACGTCAGCTGTCTGCCTATATTGTTTTTTCAGTCTGCGTTTCTATGTAGTAATCGCAGTGTACTATTATTTAGTTCAATCTAGCTCTTTTCATTTTGAAATTTTTATAGTCTTCTGTAATGATGTAGTTTTCTGCTCTGTGTGAACTCGGTGATTTAACGAAAGAGTTATACAATTGCCGCTCCAAATAACAAGACAAATACTCTAATAACAAGACAAATATTTGGCTGCCCCACTTTCGGTACTCCAAAAGAACTGCCATCAAACAAGCCGTCCACTGGCAAGGACATCATTAGGTGCCGTACTCAAGGAAGGTTAAATTTGGGACTAGAAATTAATAATGGTGTCTTCGCCAGTAGGCAGTTAAGTTGATGGCAGTTCTTTGGAGTGCCAAAAGTGGGGCAGCCAAATATTTGTCTTGTTATTAGAGTATTTGTCTTGTTATTACATAACTTTTTGTTCAATCACAGAGTCCACACACAGCAGGAAACTACATCATTACAGAAGACTACAAGAATTTCAAAATGAAAACAGCTAGATTGAACTAAATAATAATACACTGTGATTACTACATAGAAGCGCAGAGTGAAAAAACAGTATAGGCAGACAGCTGACATGGTCCTAGGAAGGCGGCGATGGAGTGGAAGAGAGCCGTAGCCAGGCGAGCGAAGTTGCCTGGATTGCTGCCCGACGTCTGCGCATGAGAGTTTCTAAGGCTTTTCGCAACTGGATAACATCGACTGAACCTGTGGTAGTTTATTTTTCTATATTATTGTCAGTCTGTCTCAAAAAATACTACGGTTGTTTTACAAAAAATTATTCATCAAAAAACAAAAACGCGTAAAAATATAACTTTTTTAATTATTATTTTGAGTAATTTTGGGGTTAATGCGCAACCGGAAGATATTAACTGACCAAAACAAAATCAAAGCACAATGTTTTAAGGCTATATTAGTAAACGTTACAAACTATTGCATTACGAAAACATCTAATTCAAAAGATTAAACAAAAAATCGCAAAAATGATGTTTTTTTCATATTTTGTTAAAGTTTAGGCCCTAGGCACGACCGGAAGATATTAATAGATTTCGATAATTTTTTTTCCTCCTTTTTATCCCTCTTTTTGTCTTCATAATTATAAATTTTTCCGCGCGAAAAAATTATGAAAACATTTCATTCAAAATTTTTTCAAAAAAAAATCGCAAAAATGAAGTTTTTTTCATATTTTGTCAAATTTTAGGCCCTATGCGCGATCGGAAGATATCAATGGATTTCGATAATTTTTTTTCCTTCGTTTTGTCTTTAAAATTAGCTATTTTTCCGCACTATTACATTTCGAAAACATCCAACTCAAAAATTTAAAAAAAAATCGCGAAAATGAAGTTTTTTCAAAATTTTGTCAAACTTTAGGCCTCATGCGCGATCGGAAGATATCAACCGATTTCGATAATTTTTTTTTCCTTCTTTTTGTCTTCATAATTCGCAACTTTTCCGCGCTATTACAAATTCGAAATAAAAAAAAGTGTTTTTTCGGCCCACCCTAGTGCACACCCCATGTTACAAACTAATTTTGTGCCAAATTTTATGAAAATCGACTGAATGGTTTTGGGCCTACGCGTCACAGACAGACCCACCTTCAGCTTTGTTATTAGTAGAGAAGAGATATATTAATTAGAGCTGCTGATATTTCTAATGTTTTACAGGCCACAATATAGTAGTTGCTCATATAAAAGATTTGCCTGCAGATGAAAACGCAATTTATTTGTATAAAAAGAGGAAGTCAGAGAAGAATTCAACTTCAAAGGACATGAACAACTTTTGAACTAGTTAGAAGTACTAGAGTCTTGAGAATGAGTTCTTTCAATGTATGATACAAATTATAAGAACAGGGGAAAAAATATAAGTTTTCAAAATTTATTACGGCCCTTGTTGGTAAACTCCCCCTCTCACCCCCTTAGGTCTGACATTTCTTTGCACAGCCACAGTAAATTAGTTCACATCTACTGTAGTTATCGTTCTGTATAACATCATTAATTAATAAAAAATAAACAAATAAATAAATTAAAACTTGCAATTTATTCCTAAAGTCACAAATTTGATAAAAAACAAAAAGATTTGATGATTACTACTTAAATATTTAAATAATTATACCTTCTTTAACTCTCTCAATAACTCTGCTTGTGTTAGTCCTAAAGTCACAAATTTGATAAAAAAACAAAAAGATTTGATGATTACTACTTAAATATTTAAATAATTATACCTTCTTTAACTCTCTCAATAACTCTGCTTGTGTTAGTCCTAAAGTCACAAAGTTAATAAAAAACAAAAAGATTTGATGATTACTACTTAAATATTTAAATAATTATACCTTCTTTAACTCTCTCAATAACTCTGCTTGTGTTCTTTGAAGAGCCTCAAGTTCCTCCATAGCAATTCTCAGCCTTTCTTTCTTGGGCTTAACTTTCCTTAAAACAGGTATAATTAAAATTCAATGTAGTTAAAAATAACAAGCAAATAAATCAGAAACTAATTTTTAAATGTAATTAATCGAGCAGTTAATATGCGCAACATTAAAGTACTGTCAGATTTAACTAAAATATCTTATTGCATAAGACGAGTGGACAATACAGAAACACAGATACAAAAAGAATGCAACAGATACTAAACACAGTTTAAAAGTGATATCACAGAAGTAATGCCCAAACGATTTCACAACATCCTGAGAGCCTTAGTGTTGCCACACAACATAACTTCAAAATTATACTCAACAAGCACAAGGTGCAAAAATGTAGAATGAAGCAAACACAATTTAGTGTATAATTTAAAATATCTTGGAAATAAATGGAGCACTTGGACATATTTATTGCTTCATGAAATATATGATCTCAAATAAATTACAGCTTTTAATTAAAGAAATGTAACGCTAGAAATCAGTTACACAGTGCATAAGACACTAGTTACATATGGGCACTCTAAAACAGATCAAGTTCAAGGCACAATAAAATACTTACTTGTATATTACGCCATATACGTGCATAGCACGTACCCACATACAAAGAGATTTGGCAGCAATGGAGACTTTCCCAACAACATGGGGTTGAAATTCTGGTCTTTGAATATATTTGGACACTTTCTTTAATGCACTTTCGGGAATATTATCACTGTCATATTCCAATAACTCTTTCAAGAATGAAGGGTTTCCTGTGGAAGAACAGCATACCTGCTTGTGAATGTAAAGCTTATACATACATATTATTTCTTTTGTTGTTTTTAAAAAGAGAAAGAAAACAATGTTACACATTGACTTAAAACTTAAGACATTGTTGCAATTAGTAGACATTCAATCTATATATATAAAGATGACGGTGTTCGTTTGTCTGTTTGTACGTTTGTAACCACTGGCCAGAAGCCCCCACAGCACCTACGGACCTGAAACTTGGCTCAAAAATTCGAACGTACCCCGCCCTCGTGCACCTCGAAGCCCAAATTGTTAATTTCGAATTAGTTATTTTTAAATTAATTAATTAGTCTCATTTTTGGTGTATCCGCCATAATTGAATCGAGAAAACCTCCCCCCACCCCAAAACATTATATATCGTTGGAAAGGGTTTTTTTTTCTGAAAAAGAAAAGTTTTAGCACGTTTCTGTCCGTTAATTAGGACAGGAGATATTAATTAATCAAATTTAGTCACTTTTCAAGGCTTAACTATGTACGCAGTACTGAAACACTAGGTTCATTTTCCTAATCAGCTGCTCTTTTGTCCCTGAAGTTACTTTGTGGTTAAAATTGTGCGTATAGATTTAAGCCTTGAAAATTTATTCAATTTGAATGTTTAATATCTCTTATTTCTTTCTTAATTTTCTGTCTTTTTGATTTATTTGGCGAATTGATTTAAACTTTAACATGACTTTAAGTGGAGTTTAAAAGATGAAGCGCATTTGAACTAAAGGATATAATAATTTTAGTTCAGAGGGGTCGGAGGGAATTTAAATTTATTCAGTTGAATTCCTCAAAATTTGGTGTTACGAAAAATGTCAGAATGGAACTATTATTGTTAAAAAAATAGCGATGGCTATCAGCTACTCTTCGTATTTGGCGTGGTAAAGTTTGGCAACAATAGGGATATTTACCAAACCTCCCAGCCAGTGAAACACTTCTTTCTCCAAATTAAAGAAAAAGAAAACGCTCTGTGAAGGAACAGTAGTTGTTTGCAGTCTAAAAAGTATTTTATTGCATGTTTAAAACATGTATATAATGCCGCCAAACCTAAATTTTTATTAGTTCCATTCTGACATTTTCGGTAACACCGCTATGAAGTTACTCTTCGTATTTGGCGTCGTAAAGTTTGGCAACAATCTGGAAATTTACCAAACCTGCCAGCCAGGGAAATCTTGCTTATTTGAGGGTTACTGTTATAGATTATATTCACTTCAAAGAGATGGTGCGAAAGACATTATATTTCTTGCCTTTTAATGTTCACATTAAAATCATGGAAGAATGGTTGAGGCTGAGCTACCTGACACAATCGGTTCCCTATGTTAATAAATTTAAATTTGGCGACCAATTTTACATTGAAATTACGGTTAAATCGGTGGATTATGTTAAACTTCAAGGGCAAAATTGCTGTGTTCGTTGAGAGTTTTCGAAAATCTTGCCACTACAGTTATCTCAAAAGTTCCATTGAAACGTTTATTTGGCGAATTGATTTAAACTTTAATATGACTTTTAGTGGAATTCAAAAGGTTGGGGAGCACATTTGAATCAAATATAATAATTTTACTTTAGAGGGTTAGAGTGAATTAAACTTTATTTAGTTAACTTCCTTTACATTTGTTGCACGGGCATCGCCGTGCGGGTACTGCTAGTATGATTAATAAGTTCAGAAACTAGCTAATGTTATGATTTATGGAAAATGTACAAAGGTAAATATTTGAGTAGTCATAATCATACATAAAAGTTGTAAGATCCATTTGAAAAAAAGAAAATAAGATGTTCCTTAAGATAATTAGCTGATCTAGGAATTGGAGCAGTGGTTGGAAAAACTACATTTCTTTTGTAGCGAACTACAGCTACAACTACTTTAAATGAAAAATGATCAAAAAAGCTTTGTGCTGAACTATAATTGAAGTTAAAAATCAACGTAAATAAAGCACAAATAAGGTAGAAAGTACAGCAAATAGCTATTTCAAGGCTACAATGGCGCCCCTTCCTCAGTGCAAGAAGCTCAGCAAACAACATGAAAGCTGTAAGAGAACCAGTTCTCTTACAGCTTTCATGTTGTTTGCTGAGCTTCTTGCACTGAGGAAGGGGCGCCATTGTAGCCTTGAAATAGCTATTTGCTGTACTTTCTACCTTATTTGTGCTTTATTTACGTTGATTTTTAACTTCAATTACAAATACTTTGTTATAAATGTAGTTAACTACAACTACAACTACTTTTTTTGAAATGTAGCGATTACAAACTACTTTTAAATTGTAGTCGCTACTCGCTACTTTTTAAAGAATAAATAAATAAAAAGCATATACCGTTTGAGGATTGACCGAAAACATTCGAAAGAAAAAACATTAATAAATTAACTCATTTGAATAGAACTAAGAATTGTCTTTTAATTTATTTGGTACTTTTCCTTTTTATTCCTTCTTTTCTGCTAAAATTTGTCCTTTTTAGACTTTTGCTACAATTTTTACGAATATTCGCCACAAGAAAGGGTTCAAAATTTAAATGACTAAAAGAATTCAACCTTCAATTTTTTTTTTAAATTTCTTGCCAGGGAATATTTAGGAACGTGAAAATTATTTGAAGGAATATAAAACTAATGATACCAAATAAACCAATGACATCAAACAGATAGAATGTATTTCGTCAAAATGATGTATCTAAGGATCAGCTCATATTTTTATGATTCTTATTTCTCATTGCGTCCGCTGCTGTACTCGTGCAAGATTTGCACCAGTCAGAGTTAATTAAACCTTGTTTTTTTCCCTTCATTCTCTGTTTTTTTTTTTTTTTTTTTTTTCATTTATTAATTTTTTTTAATTTAAAAGTAGTTTCCAGAAATCGCTACAAACTAGAGATGGAACGAAGCGGCATTTGGCCGAAGCGCCGAATACCGAAGCTTCGGCCGAAGCTTCGGCTGGCGCACATATTGAAGTTTTTGGATTAAATGCATAATAAATGCGTAGAGTTTTATACTTTTCTCCATATGTTTTAATATTCTTAGCGTTGCACAATATTTTCAGCTTATTGTGGCATTCTTAAATTGATTTCATTAATTAAAGTTTATTTTTATTTTGGTTGTTTTTATTTTAATGTTCGTAGTATTACACAACATTTTCAGCTTACTGAGTCATTCTTAAATTAATTTCACTTTTTCAAAGTTTTCTTGTTTTGTTTTGCTTTATACTGCTAGTACAAGAAAAGACGACATTACTATTTTTGTTTTACAAATTAGTAGTAGGAAGCTCTACTTGGAACATGAAAAGCTCAGTCTGCAATTCAGTTGATGTTTTATAATAAAAAAAAACTGATATGATCATGTATTATACCATAGAACTACCCAATCTACTACTATTTACGCTGTGTTATATATTTATCTTAATATTCTTAATGCAAAATGCTTCAGTTTTTGGTGAATTCGAAAAAATAGTAGGGTAAAAGCACCAGTAGTCGGCTATTTAAGAGATCTTTTGTTGATCTTGGCTAACCTAGAACTTTCAGCTATCAATACAGTAACAAAAACAAGTAAAACTTTACAAGGATGAACCTTTCTGATAGTGAATCATCTACTTGTTTCAGAAATTAAAAAAAAAAAATGTTAAAATCCAAGCTGTTGTCAACACTAGTAAATGCTCCAGTAGTCGGCCACAGAATCAACTTACCTGAAAAATAAGCAGAATCGCAATCTTGGATGATGGGCACACCATTCAAAGGGAAATGACTCATTACTAATTCAAGAAAAAGTACCCGAAACTTAACTGCCACTGATTGATGATTGAGGATAAGTACATGAATGTGTGAATGCGTCATATCTGATTTTGAATTAAAAATGTACTACTATTTATGAGGAGTTTTATGTCATTGCGGCCGACTACTGGAGACTGGCCCACTACTGGAGCACTTACCCTATCATGCATTTTTTTTTACTTGTCTTTCATTCGCTGCATAAATTTCAGACCGAAGCGGCCGAATCACAACTCATGCTTCGGCCAGACCGAAGCTTCGGCAAATTGGTCAAATTGGCCGAAGCTTCGGCCCGGCCGAAGCTTCGTTCCATCTCTACTACAAACTATTATTTTTTTTGTATCGCGCTACTCACTACTCTACTTTTTTTTTAAAAAAGTAGTGCGCTACACTACAAACTACTAAAAAAATGTAGCTACTACAGTAGTTTCGCTACTTGTAGCGCGCTACTTCCGACCACTGAATTGGAGGTAAAATTTTAGTTTGGGTTAGGAATTGGCTGACAGGAAGGAAACAAAGAGTAGTTGTAAGGGGTAATCATTCTAAATGGAGTGAGGTTTTAAGTGGGGTTCCCCAAGGATCAGTTTTAGGTCCACTTTTGTTTATTATTTTTATGAATGATATTCATGAAAATGTTTCTGAAAACATGAATTGTTTTGCTGATGATGTCAAAGTTATGGGGGTTGTAGAAAATGATGAACAAGTAAATCAGCTGCAAGAGGATTTGGATCATATTACTAAGTGGGCAGACAAGTGAGGCATGGCAGTAAATGTTGGGAAATGTCAAGTGCTGCATTTAGGTCATGGGAATAAGCATACAAGCTATTATTTACAGGGTTCAGTCATTAGTAAGGCAGAAAATGTTATGGATCTAGGTGTCTTAATAAATCAAGACTTCAAGTTTAGTCAACAGTGCAGCATAGCTAGTAACAAAGCCAATAGGATGCTTGGGTTTATAAATAGATCTATTTCAAACAAATCTAAGAAGGTTCTTCTGCCTTTATATAGAAGTTTGGTAAGACCTCATTTAGAGTATGCTGTTCAGTTTTGGTCTCCTTATCTTAAGAAAGATATTAATTTATTGGAAAGGGTACAAAGGAGGGCTACAAAGTTAGTGAATGGACTTTCTAATTTAGACTATGATTCCAGACTTAGAATGCTTAATATGTATAGTCTTGAGCAAAGGAGAACCAGAGGGGACATGATTCAGTTGTTTAAATTTATCAAAATGAAAGATGTTATAGGGTTAAATTTTTGCACGGAAAGCAGGACAAGGGGTCATTGTTATAAGCTGTTTAAATCTCAGGCTAACCTGGAAATTCGGAAAAATTACTATTTTAGCAGAGTAGTGGGAACTTGGAATAGTTTACCGGAAGAGGCGGTAAGGAGCAAGGGAGTAGATAGTTTTAAGAGGGCCATTGATCTTCATTGGGATCTTTAATTTGACTAGGACCAGCCAAGTTGGGCTCAGAGCCTGCTGCTGGTCGCCACATTTGTATTTGTATTTGTATAACCCACAAATGAGAAAGCTGGTTAAAGACCGTGGCTTCATAAATTCAATGATTGAGATTGAACAAAAAGCTTGGAATTCATTTGTGTCAGTTCAAAATTTTTGGGGAAACATAAAGCTGAAAACTATGTTGAATTAGTCAATGGGGCGGGGGATGCTGAATAATTTCAGATCACTCGGGTGTAATATGAGCATTAAGGTGCACTATTTACACAACCACTTAGACCGTTTTCCTGATAATTTAGGAGACATTAGTATGGTGAAAGATTTCACCAAGATATAAAATGCATGGCGGCTCACTATCGAGGAACATGGGATACTCACTTGATGGCAGATTACTGCTGAAATTTAAAACGTGGAATTGCTCTAAAATACAGTCAAGAATGTCGCACAAAAGAAGTTTTTGAAATGTTGAGTGAGTAATTGGTTTAAATGATGATCTTTTCTGTTCACTTTTGTATACAATAAATAATATCTGTGTAATATAATAAAAATTGCTTGTTTAATTTGTTTCTTTAAACCATTTTTTTTTCTTTTCAAATAGTGTTATGAACAATTCACTAAAATGTTAATATCTTAAAAATTCGAGCTGATAGGCAAAAACTAATAGCATATTTGAATTCAGGGCATCAAATTCATAAGAAATCACCTCCAAAATTTTCGGCACCAAAATCACTGTTGACCAGTGTAATTTGACAGTCATAAAAGGTTGTTATGTGGTTATCAGCATTAGATCATTATTTTTGCATTTGCCGATAAGTATTACATGGCCAATCAAATCCTTGATTTCAAATTGGGGAGAAGTTTTAAGGGATAAAAATATCAATTAAATTAGAATTACTTTTCCCTTGGATGAAAAAATAATAAAAAATCTACTTTTTTAAAGCACATGAATAGAATGATGAGTAATTGCAACTTTATACACATTTTTACTAAGGGAGTTGCAAAACTAAACCAACATTTTAAAACTAAACAACTATGTCTTTACTTGCACATGATAAAGTTTTAGCTTAGTGACACTAATAATATTGCACATTCAAATACACCACTACATTTTTATTTGTTCTGGTAAAACATGATATGAGGGGGCTACTGCATGTAAAAAATATATTTCATTAGTTTGAAAGAAACATTAATTTACCTAATTGTCTTTTTGCCTCTGTCCATGACGGCTCAGACTGTCTCAAAATCATTACAGCTTCTAATACTATTTCTACAAGAACTGGAGGTTTGAAATAACTTTTAATTTCTCCAATATCTTTTTTATTTAGAGCTTCCAAAGCCTAAAAAGAATTTTTAAGAATTATTGTCAGTTTTTTTAAGGATATTGACCACAATAACACCTTACTGTTGAATTTCCGATCATAAATTTATGGGATACATTACATTATTGTTATTCCTTTGCGAAATTGCATGTACTTGACATCAATCAGATGTGAGATGCCTTTAAATCTTTTTACTCTCCACAATTTTTAAACATAAAAATACTGAATATATATATATATATATACATATATATATATATATATATATATATATATATATATATATATATATATATATATATATATATATATATATATATATATATTCTAAAAGAACCAAGTCTTCATTAAGAAAAAAATCTCTGTGTGAATTTTTTTTAGCTTGACATGAATTGCATAAAAGCAGAGTGTTGTCTCATCAATAGCAACATCTTTGTTTGTTTTCCAAATCTTACAATCAAACTAAAAAATTATGATTGAGATGTTGAGAAAGATATAATTTTTTGAATCTAAAATGACATATAATTCTTCCTAATATTATTTAAACAAGTGGTTCAGCACTTTTTAACTATGCTACTTCATCAGACATTTATGCCACGTGAAAACATATCTACATCACTACACTCATTCATCACTACACTCATATTATTCAATTTGACATAAATGGATATAAAACACTGTGGACAATTAATAATTTTTACTAATTTGAATTTTATAATTTACTTACATGCATTAATTTTTGTATTAAATTCAAGTATTCATGAACTTGATTTTAGAGAGTTCTTGCTTTTCTGACACATTTTTAGCATTTATTATTGACAACACAGTTGCACAGTTAAAATACAGAGAGGTATAAATTTAAGCCAAGAAATGGTAATTTTATAATACAGCATAGCAATGCTTAAAAAATGCATCACTCTAATTAAGGATGACTTATTTTTTATGGATAATGTTAATGTGTAAGGATGAGCAAAAATCAGGCATCTATAGTTGGAACAAAGCTACCCTGGCAGCATTTTAAAGACTATGAAGATTTTAACCACATTACAAATGCAGCCATGCTAAGTTTCCTTCTATGCATAAGCAATTTGTGATACTGATGTCTTAAAAATCGCTCCGTGCTCACTCTTACCCAGGGCCACCGTTACCAGCGATGGGGGCCGGTACCAATTTTAATGCCGGGCCCCCATACACCCCCCCCCCCCAAATTGCATATTTTTTTGCTGTCCTTTCAGCACATTTGCAATTGTAAAAAAAAAGCGAAAAAAAAACATTTTTTTCGGAAATACTTTTTTTTTTAGTTACGAAAGTGCGCACCTGATTTTATTTTCACGTTATTTGTGTCGCCAGATGATTTTAAAAAAGCGATGCAATTTCCTTTGCGCAAGCGTGTTTCATTCATTAGTGTTCGTACTAGCAATTGTTTCATATTGAGAATCGGCAATGGAAAGCGAGATTTTTTTTTTTTTTTGATGAAATTATTGACACTAAAACAGGAAAAACATGTTCATAACCTTACGGGCCCCCAACAGTTCCGGGCTCCAGTACTAAAGGTCCAGTATCCCCCCCCCCCAAACAACGGCCTTGCTCTTACCGTTAAAGGTATATGAAGTTAACAAGAAATTTTGTAATATCTTTTTTATGCTATAACAAAAACAATAAAATGAGTAAAACTTACATATCTTTCCTCCAAATATGATACTCTTTAGAGTGCCGTACTGGACCAATGCACTATGCTTTATGAAAGGATTCGCTTTTCAAGAAGGAAGATCCTTCTCTAGCAGTTCTTCAAAAAAAAAAAATCTTGCTCACACCATGTCGCTAAACACGTGTACACATTAGTGCCCCTCTTGAAGCCCCTTCCTCTCTGGGGGGTCTACGGATGATCAGAGAGGGATTTTTTAGTGCCCATTGTAATGCAGCTCTGGACAGTGTCTTCTTTCCTCGTTAAGAAGAGTGCAATAAAAGAGGGTGGTCTTATCTGGGACAGAATCACGAAAAGTATTTGAAATGGGGAAAAGTGCACAAAAGGAAATTTATTTCTTAGATAGCAAGCTGTCACGTTTCCTAATTTTTAAGCCACGTTCTCAAAGGAGCTAATTCTAATATAATTTGTTTTTGCAAAAGAAGATATCCACACTTTTCTAGTGTTGTATATTCGGCGTTGTAATATATTGAATGAAAATCTTGAGGGGGACTTTTTTTCTGTTTGGTTCAAGAATACAAACCCCAAGGTCTATTTATTATTTCCAATGCCCCGTCGAGTAGGTGGGTGGTGAGAAAAAGGGAAAGTGTCAGTTGTTGAATGGAGGGATTGGATCTTATTTCCACGTTTTAACGGGTTTTGTTACTAGAAGAAAAATAATTGCTCTGGTAAGGATGGCATAAAATGCAAAAAGCCCACAGTAGGAAACTGATTAATTCACAGATGGTTCATCAAGTGCAATATAGAGACGGAAGTTTTTATAATTTTAGTTCGGGCTGTAATTCTAATTTAATTTTGATACACAAATGATACCTAGCTCTGACTTTTTTTTTCCCTCAAGTGTAAGAACTCCAAAATATTGAGAGGAACTTTTCCTCAGTTCAAAATATTGGGGGGACATGTCCCCCTCGTCCAACCCCCCCCCCCCCGCCAATGACGCCCGTGGTTTCGGGGAGGGTTTCCCCAAACCTATTTCTCGTGAAATCTATTAAGTAAATAAAATTTGATTTCATGTTCCATATTCTGTTGATTTCTGTTACAGTAGAAGTTAAAAGGGTATTAACATGAAAAATGAAAAAAAAAAGACTCATATTTTCAATGAAAAAAAAAATCTGGACTTACTCATGTGCGGGCATTTGAAGGAGTACTTATAAAATTTCTATTTCATGACACTTATAAGATGTGTTAAAAATAGAGTTTAGTACTTACAAATTTGAAGAATTTTGTTCTATTAGTGGAATTAAAATTTTGCAGGGAAAGGTGTAATGTCAAGGCAAGCCCGTCATTTGGGGGGGGGGGGAAGGGGGGTCATTTGCTCCCCCTGACTTTGAGAAATCAATGTATTTACATATAAGTGGGCGTGGTTTTTGTTTTCTGGTGAAACTGTACTGTGTTTTTACCCTTTGCCCCACACCCCCCTGTAACAACTTGAAATGATGTCCCTGTGTCAAGGTATGTTTGCAATAACTATAATAAAAATAATTACTGCAGAAAAAACACTTAATTTGTACAATTATTCAATAATGCTCATTTCATTTTTTAATTGCAGTTACAAAGTAAATAAGAAAATTAAAACAAAACAGCAATAATAATTTTTTCAGTGAGAAACTAAAAAGCATTTTTTAATAGTTTTGAAAAATTTCGGAAGGGGCTTGAATTCAGGGTTGCAAAAAACCCGGGTTTTTTTCAAAAAACCCAACCCGGGCGGGTTTTATTGGGTTTTTTAGGGTTTTATTGGTTTTTTTAGATTTATTGTTTTTTTTTGCTTGTTGAAAAAGGAAAAGGTGGCGGTGGGGTTTCTATGTTTAAAAAAGAATTAATTAAGAATGCTGATTTTTATTTTTTGTCTTAATTAATTTAATGAGCAATTAATTTGCATTTAAATAATATAAATAAATCATCATAAAAGACAAAGTAACAAATGACATTTGAAAATTACTTTAAAGGATTAGTTTACACTTTTTACACTGCTCGACATTGAAAATGCAACACCAAGAAGGAGTGGTCAGAAATTCATGCAAATTTTACTGTAGACGCACGTCACTGAGTTATGCAAATGATATGAAATGCGCAGCTCTCCGACGCACGTGAAGTAAGATATAAGAGAATGAAGTTGAAAAATGGGCTATGTTCATGTTGGTTTTTCTGCCAGACTAATTATCGGAGAAATTTGGTTTTTGTCTCGAAGGATACGTGTGATAGGAGGAAATGCCACGCCGTCCTCAACGAAGACACTTCCAGCATATAGACGACTTTACAAGGGGTATGGTGATCGGACTGAGAAGGGGAGGTTGGTCCATACATCAAATTGCAGCTGATACCCACATGGATGCAAGCACTGTGCATCGGCTGTGTTGGAGATGGTTGGAAAGAGGAAATGTAGCCACATTGAGGGGTGCAGGTGCAGCCAGAGTGATGTCAGACCTCTTGGATCGACGGATTCACCGACAAGCTGTGGCGGACCAGCAAGTCACTTGTACGTCGATTCTGCAGCACGTGCAAGGTACCCTGGATGTTCCAACCATTTCCCGTCGACTGGTTGCACGTGGCCTGCAATCACGGCGCCCGCTAAGAAGACTGCCATTGACCTCACAGCACAAACTCCAACGTTTGGAATGGTGCCGGACCAGAGCGACTTGGATGGCAGAATGGCAAACCGTAGTGTTCTCAGATGAATCCCGCTTCTGTTTGTCCAGCGATGGTCATCGCATACGTGTGTGGCGTCGACGTGGAGAAAGATCGAATCCGGCAGTAACTGTGGAACGCCCCACAGCGCGACAACGTGGCATAATGGTTTGGGGCGCTATTGCATACAATTCCGTATCACCTCTAGTTCGTATTCGGGGCACTATGACGGCCCAACGGTATGTAGATAATGTACTGCGGCCGGTGGCAATCTCCTACCTTCAGGGTCTGCCAAATGCAATTTTTCAACAAAATAACGCCCGGCCTCACAGTGCTCGAATCAGCCAACATGCTCTACGAGGTGTACAGATGCTTTCCTGGCCACCATACTCTCCTGACTTGTCACCAATCGAACATGTGTGGGACGTGATTGGACGCCGTTTGCAGAACCTGTCACTGCCTCGTTCAGAGGACAAACTGTGGCAAATGGTTGAAAGGGAATGGAGTGCCATCCCTCAGGACACCATCCGCAGGCTTATTGACTCCATGCCTAGACGTGTTTCTTCGTGTATCGCTGTCCGCGGTGGTCCTACTTCTTACTGAGCCGACGCTGTCCTCGCTCTAAATTTTGCTTATTTATTTTGAAATAAATATCACTTATTGTTCCATGCTGTCTCTGTCTTCTTACCAAATTTCATCAATTTCTGACCACTCCTTCTTGGTGTTGCATTTTCAATGTCGAGCAGTGTAATTATGCCACCACCACCCAAGTTACATCATACATAAATGTTTCGTAGTTAGTAGGATGAAGATATAACATTTTAAAATGTATTTTGTAACATTATCTTCTTTTCCCGTAATAGTACTCGAGGCCATTGCCAACTGTAAACAAAACAATCGTTGGCATCAGCAGAAAAGAAATTGCCTTAGTGTTTTATATATACATTTCCTGGGTAGACGTATAAGTTTCAATAGGTAGGGTAACTTTTTTAAACACAATGGATAAAATCTAATATAAAAAATGCTGAATATGAAATAAACCCCACTAATTTTAAAAAACCCAATGAAACCTGCTGCTGTGTGGGTTTTATTGGGTTTTTTAGTGGGTTTTACCCAAAAAAAACCCGGATGGTTTTTTTTGGGCAGGTGGGTTTTTTGCAACCCTGGTTTGAATTGAACCCTAAAATCTCACCCCTTAAATACGGCCCTAACTCCAAATATTGGTTCTGCAACATGAGATGGTGTGAGGAAGGACTTGTGATGGAAGTCTGAAGTGGAGAAATAAAGCTCTTAATCATAATGTTAACTAGTACTTTGTTCCTTGAAAACAATCAGAAATATAATGCTAATATTACAAAACTTGACAACATTGAAACAAAATCAACAATTCAGTAATTTTTGTGAAAAGTGAATAATCATGCTTAAAATGAATTGCGGAGTTTTTTTTATTTTTAAATGAAAGTTTCAGTAAAAATGAGAATAAATGTTATGTACTTGTCTTTTAACAAAGCTTTGATGCATACTCAAAAAAAAAAAAAAAAAAAGAAAAAAAGAAAAAGAAAAAAAAAAAAAAACTCCCAAAAATTGTGCAAAAGGATTCTCATTTTTTGAAAGGTAGAAGATCAAACTTAAAAATTGACAGAAATGAACTCTTTAAAACAGAAAAACTTTAAACAATACACCTCTTATACAACTGTTTAATTTGTATCACTTTGTATAATTTTCCATTTTTAATCATAAGTTCTAAAAATATTAATGATTTACTTCAACTTTCACATATTTCAACTGTTCAACTAAAAGCTCATGCAAAAAGTACCCCTTAAAAAATTAATAAAATAAAATAAAAAAGCTGATAAAGGTTTTAAGTGTAAAAATATTTATTGCAAGTAAAAAATTTAACATTTGCTAAATATTTAGTACACTTCCCACCAAAAAAGTAATTACAATTGATAAAAAATAAAAGTAAAGGATTTAGTAAAGTCAGTTCCTTCAATCTACTACACTTTGAGCCGATTTTTCCTCAATATATATCAAAGAAATAGATCCACCCCAATTCCTTAGTAGCTATGGCTATTAAGCAAATCACTTTTTGCCCATAAGCTAAAGTATCGAAGAGGTTATTCCAAAATCTAAGCCCCTCCCTGATTGCTATTTAAAAAAAGAATAGTGGATCTGTACACAATAAAAGGCATAGGAATGTTCTTTTTTTAGGTGACAAAGAAATAAGAATAAAAAATAATGGTTTTCAAATTAATAAATAAAATCAAATAAGGCGAAAAAAAAAATCAAGATTTTTGAATGAAAACTTGCTTTGAAAAAAAAAAGTCTCCAAAAAAGTAGCTCTAGTGAAAATAAGTTGCTTTTTGCCTGTTTGTAACCAAAAAAAGTCTCCAAAGTCGCCTAGAGACAAAAAAAGAAACAAAAAGTAGCATTTAAGTAGCCTGTGGCAACTCTGAATTAAGTGAAAAGTGTTAATTCATTATTTTTTCTCAAAATCATTTTATAGTCTAAATATTAAAAGTGCAATGGGGCAATTCCAGGCAACATGGGAACTTGGTGTTAAAAAAAATGTTGAAAAATTGTTTTAATTTTTTTCTGTACGTTCCCTATATTGATTGAAGTTTACAAATTAGAATAATGTAACTTCAGGTGAATCATTTTCTTTTTGTAAGAGAATTGGTTCTATGAGCTAACAATCTTGTAAAAGTCTCTCTCTGCTAGACACAATTTTAAACGAGCATATTTTATTGGTTTGGCCTGTTTCCACAATTTAATTGCATTTTTTCCTGGCAGATATATTCGATAAGAAAACAATTATTAATAGTACATTTTGAAATTTATTCTTAAAATAATTTTTTTAAGTAGTTTTTAAACCATTAAATTTCGTGTAACGTGAGTCACGAAAACTTATTTTTTTTAATGTTTCCAAATTTTATAGCTTACTAGCTGCGTAGCCCGGCGTTGCACGGGCTGTAATGTAGTGAAGGCAGTTTGAGAAAACTACTCGCCACCAAGGCGGCTCGCCTTTAAAGAAATGAGGAAAGTTTAAACAGTTTACTCGCCGTCAAGACGGCTCGCCTTTACAGTAGCGAGGAAAGTTTCAATTCACTACTCGCCGCCAAGGCGGCTCGCCTTTAAAGTACCAAGGAAAAGTTTAATAAACTACTCCCCGCTAAAGCGGCTCGCTAAAAAGCTTTCCTGCATCAAAGAATCAATCGAATTATTTGCACATGCTTCCTCAGAAATAAAGACGATGTCAAGTAGCGCATACTTAGCACTCTCCTTAAATTACAAATAAAATTCCTTTCCAAAAACAATTATTTCCAAACCGCTTTCTTCCGGTAAAATTAATTGCAAAATTCTAAACGAAAAAGTTCTTTTAATATTTGAATCGAAGCCAGAAAAAGTCCCTTCTAAAAACAGCAATTGCAATTTTATTTAAAAACACATTTTCAAAATGGTACCTGAGAAAAAATATGTCATTAATAATTAGAATAAAAACAATTGTTAGAACTTTGTTATAACACGTATTCAAAATGACAATGAAAAAAATAACAGTCTTTTATTTTAAAAAGTTCAACTTAATTAACGTTTTAATTCAAAATCGCAACGGAAAGAAATAAATATCTTGGAATTTTAAATAGTTCATATAATTTAATTAACGTTTTAATTCAAAATGGCAACGGTAAGAAAAAATGTCTTGGAAGTTTAATCATTAATTAGGCTTAATCGCTTTAAATTTGACTACTTATTAATTAAACATTCGCTTTAAATTTGACTACTTATGGACCGCAGCCAGAAAAAGTCCCTTTTAAAAACAGCAATTGCAATTTTATTTAAAAACACATTTTCAAAATGGTACCTGAGAAAAAATATGTCATTAATAATTAGAATAAAAACAATTGTTAGAACTTTGTTATAACACGTATTTAAAATGACAATGGAAAAAAATAACTCTTTCATTTTAAAAAGTTCAATTTAATTAACGTTTTAATTTGAAATAGCAACGGAAATAAATAAATATCTTGGAATTTAAAATAGTTCAATAATTTAATTAACGTTTCAATTCAAAATGGCAACGGTAAGAAAAAATGTCTTGGAAGTTTAATCATTTATTAGGCTTAATCGCTTTAAATTTGACTACTTATTAATTGATATCTTCGCTAATTAAAATCGTATAATTATATAGATTGAAACTAATGAAGCCTGAAAAATTACCTATCTATCGGTACCTGGTTCGACTTTCAGTTCATTGGCGTTCAGGAGAAATAAGCGTGACATAGATAGAAAGATACTCAGTTTTTAATATAAGTAGATAAATGAAAGCTTTTTTCCTGTTTCTCCTACTAATGTATATTACAAAAAAGAAATTATCTGCCAATTTAGAGTTTTTTGCATTTTTACTCAAAAAATAAGGATGTTTATTTTGTACGTGAGTCACGCAAAAAGTGAGTTACAGCCAATACAAGCAAATATTAACTTCTTAAAAGTATTTAATGTGCCCTAATGGCATTTTAGGGTCTAAAGGGAGGGTTAGCACTTGTACACACCTATATATAATTAATAATACTGATGAAATTAAATATAAATAGCGTAATTTTAATTCTTTTAGTGTTTTATAATCTTTCAATTAGTGTACTGGGTCCCTGTTTTGGCCCTCAGCTTTCCAATGTGTAGCATGTGTTTATGCATGCACATATTTTTCCTCCGTATCTAAGAAAGGTTTTTCATTCCAGTAAAAGAAATATTTAAAATATTTAACGAGTAACCACAGAATGACAGAAAAGGTGCCGAGAAAAATTGAAGCAAGAAGGGAAGTACATTGCATGTAAAGAGAAACATTGTCTCTGGATGAAAGAATGTCTAACGAGAAAAGTCGAAAAGCTAAAGATATTGTCTCTAGCAATTCAGTATAAGCTGAAAAATAAACATATGAAACTTTCAAAGGAAATTTTGGCTAAATTCAAACTTCTTAAATATCGCTTCCACAAGTATACAAATATGTAAAAACACTAAGGAAGACTCGCCAAAACAAGGAGAAATTCCGTTAATTCACCTCACAGTTAAACTGTAGTCATAAGTGAGTTACTCAATACTTATCCGTAAATGTAATATACATTTGAAAAGAAGATTTCAATGTCCACCGAACTCATGCTGAAAAAATTATTTATGCCAAGAAAATCTAAACAAAAATGATTAAAAAAATTAGCTTGAGCGAGAGGAAAAAAAATATATATATACATATAAAATTGGAACCTAAGAGAAATTTTAAAAAGCACGGTCAACATCTCACTTGCTCTTATTTGAGATGCTTAAAATTTAATTATTCATCAGTAATGGATGATAAAAGTAAGTACTTTGAAGAGCCTACTTTTGACAGCAGTCAACTAATTTTACAGCCATTATGCAACATTTAATGTTATGATTGGTATCAGATGAAATGTAATGGTGTGTAGTATCCTGTAAAAGTTTTCAGATGTATGAATTGAGAATTTGAAATCAGTAGAATACAGCCACAGAGAAAAGATGGGAAGTAGTATTAAAAAAAAAAAAAACATATGTTTTGGAAAATTGAATTGATGAATACACTCTGTGGCCGTTCAGAGGGGTTAGATGGCAGCTGCTAAGGAGAATTTTAACCCTAGGTCTATGGGACAAAAAATTCGTGCTGCGAAAAATTGGCCATTAAGAGGGGTGGCCACTTTGTAAAAGTGACCGCTCGGAGAGGTTTTACTGTAATTAAAACTGATCAACTAAAGAAAACAAGCCATTAAACAAAAATTTTAATTGAATTAAGGTAAAATCTCTACACAAAATTTTCAAAATAAGATGTAAAATAAAGGACTAAAACGGAGATGTAACGTGAGTCACGAAACTATGTAACGTGAGTCACACACAAATTATGGAATAACTTAATTAGTGACTGCAGAATGAATTTTATTTTCGTATATATCATAACTTAGAAACATATTTTGTGCCATGAAAAGCAGTTTTTAAATTTTATTATTCTGAAAGAGCAGGAATCTTAGGTTTTTAATTATCCAAAAAACTTGAGTTCCTTTTTTTTGTAACGTGAGTCACGATGTTAAATTAAGGTTGAAACACCATCTATTTCTGTTGAAATTTAAAATGCTGACATCCACAGGTTCTCACTGCATACCAGATGACTGGTATTTCTTTAATATATATAACATTTACTTTTGTAAAATCACGTCAAATTGTAACGTGAGTCACGTGGAATTGCCCAATGGCAGTATGTAGTTGAAGCAAACTGAGTGGAAAGGTGTGAAACAACCATGGACACGCTACTTACAGTTTTTAAATATCACATGAAATTAGCATCATCTTAAACTACCTTGTTCAGCTTTAATTGTAGTGATAACTGAGTAACATGTATACAAAATGTGCAGTTAAAAATAACTAATCATGAATATGATTTTTAATTTATAATTACAAAATAGCATTGCCAATAAAAGACTTAAAAATTTTAACACAATACAAGTAGCTAGAATTATGTAAGGAATAATTCCTCAATTGACAATAAAAAAAAGTTCATGGGTGAAACGGAGTAACTACATTTAACTCCAGAGCTATTTCCAGGGATGAAAACAGCTCAAAATCAAAACAGAGGAAAAATTACGTGGCTTAGTATTCGGATAGATTTTTAAAAAAATATTATAATGAATTACATTCTTGCACGATTTCCTCTTAATTTGCGAAGTGAAATCTTGAGCAAAATCAGCAGATTAAAGGCATTTTAAACTATTTTTAAAACCTCTTAATTGCACATTCCCTATTTATTTTTGAGTCATCCACAACATTGTAAAAACCAAGAAAAAAAAAGACGGGGGAGGAGGTGCAATTTGAGATGAATTAGATATGTGTTTTTCTAGAAATGAATTCTCTAATATTGTACGGGGATTCAGTTATTTGGAGAAATCATAAAGATCAAAACAATTTAAACATTTTTTGACTTAGATCTCTAATATTTTAGCGGAATTTTCTTATTTTCTACTCCCTACAACGGAAACTTATGTTTTTGGCAGCATGCCAAAATAGAAAGCATAGTTTGCCGATAATTGCATATCATTCTTGAGGTTTCAATCCTACTGCATCCAAAAAATATTTCAATTTTTTTTTGGAAGTTGGAATTAATTTCAACTTCTACTACTATAAATGAACTTATTTTAAGCTTTATTTTAATGATGAGTATTTTTTTGCAAACTTGATGTAACATTAAGTTTCAGATCGCGGAAGGAAAGAAAAAATACAAGAAGCGGAAAATCGCTGATCCGCGGAAGATTTTCATCCCTGTATTTCCCTCTGCTTACTATATCTCACTAACCTTCATTAATAGCAAGTAGTTCCATTCTCATATCTGTGCGATTTGAACTAGCCTCTCTCACTCACTAGATACTAACTATATTACAGATGAGAAGTTGACAGCATGCTTCTCATAACAATATATTTTGAACACATTTTTTTTTGGCATTGCTAATCTTGTCTTTTTGCCAGAATGAAACAATAATTGCCCAAAATTTGGCAATTGTGCCAAAATTTCAAGCATTAAAATATTCCCAAATTGGGGCACCTGCTTTATTTTGTAAGCAGGTGCCCCATGTTTTTGCTGAATAAAAACAAAAACATTAATAAGCTTGTACAGCAATGTCCCATTTTAATCTATTGCAAACTAGCATTTGGTCTATTGCACCATGCCCGTCATTTAGGGAGGGCAGGGGGGGGGGATCAACTGCCCCCCCCCCCCCGACTTTAAGAAATCAATGTATTTTCACATAAGGATCATTCCATGTCAAGTGATCCAACGTTTTTTAATTTACATTTTTGTATTTCTTTCACATTTGGCTCATCAATTGTACCCCTTGAGGTAATCAAAAGTCTCAATTTTTGGATTTTTATCTCTATTATTTTTTCATTTATGAGACTTTGAACTTTGGAAAAACCCTCGTTTTTCCATGGACAAGGGAACATAAAAGGGACCATAACTCGGCCCTAAATATAGATAGAACGATTTGGTAAATGGCATTTTAAAGTACGTTAGTTGCTTCTTAATCTGATATGCAACATGACTAATTTGATAAAAATTTTCTTTTTCAAAAAATGAAATTTAAATTTCAAATTTAAATTTCTTGAAAAACATATAATGAATTTTTTTGAAAAAATTCTCAAAAATTCTTGTGTATTTTATCTATGTTTGTACAAATTTTTAGATTGGGATCTCAATAGGATCATATTTTTTTGAATTTTTGAATAAAACTGTACAGGAAAAAAAATGATATTTTTTAGATTCTATTTATTTAAATACTAAGTTCTCTTGCTTGTGATGGTCTAAAAAGTAGTAAACAAACATGAATATGTTTAAAGTGAGTTGGCATGAGCTTATAGATTTATCAGGTTCGCCCCCTACCCCTTCCTCCCCCGCACAACCACTCTTTTTTAATTCAAAACTGTTCAAAAAAAAAAAGAAACTCTTTGATACAAAATGAATAGTAAACATACTTAAAGTGGGTAAATGAGTTTCCTTATAACTAGACGAAGTATCCCCCTCCTCCACCCAAATATACCATTAACGCTGTACTATTATGACGTCTAACCTGGGGATTGAATTGACTGTTATTTTTACTCTAGGTAAGTGAGCTAGCATTAACTTTTAGATTGGTCAGCTCCCCCTCCCTTCCTTCCTGACCCAACCATTTTTTCCCCCAAACTGTTTAAAATGCTAAAAAAAAGCTTCTTTGAGACAAAATGAACAGTAAACTTATTTAAAGTTGGTAAATGAACTTCCTTATAACAAGGCAAAGTACAACCCTTCCCCCACCCAAATATACCATTAACGCTATACTAATATGACGTCTCACCTGGGGATTGATTTGAGGATTAGTTCCCCCTAGGTATATATTGTTTTTCAGACGAAGTGTTTCGTTTTCAATCCGAACTTCACAAAGTGTACTTCGATTCAATACCTGAATTTAAACTTATGGTTCATTTCATCCCCTCCCCCAGCACCAATCTTCAATTTTGAAGGGAGGAAATAAATGGGTCGCCCCAAGATCATAGCAAACAGCAAAATAGCACTGTTTCCCCTTGTTCTCATAATGTTTTCAAATTATTTTCACACAAAACTGAAAAGAAATCAAAGTGTCACGTTATATGTCAGTCCCCATCACTGCCTTTCCTTTCTCTTATTAGACAAAGCTTATGAGCTAATAGGAAAGAGTAACAAACAGAACAAACTGAAACACTACCAGACATTAGTAGAGACTAAGGCTTTGAAATGGGGTTAGACGGGATGATAAAAAAAAAAGTTTGGAGTGGGAAGGTAGGGTAAGGGGGGGAGTAATCTGTAAAGAAGTTAAACAACATGTGAGGTTGTGCTCAAAAAAGCAGTGTTTGTTTAATATATGTTTATAGATATATCTTGCTGCATTACTTTCCTTTACAACAAAATGAAAAAGAACACAAACGATTAAAAAAATTAAATAACAGCTGCACACTAGATAATGTGGAAAGATAATTATGGGGACACAGACATATGATCTGATATTTTGATTTATTTTCAGTTTTTTGCGAAAAGAATAGAAAAAACGATGAGAACAAGGAGAAACTGCTATTTTGCTGTTTGCTATGATCTTGGGGCGACTCATTTATTTCCTCCCTTCAAAATTGAAGATTGGTGCTGGGGTAGAAGATGAAATGAATTATAAAGTTAAATTTCAGATATTGAATGGAAGTACACTTTGAAGTTCGGATCGCAAAAGAAACACTTCGTCTGAAAAACAATATATATACCTAGGGTGAAAATAATCCTCAACTCAATCCCCAGGTTAGACGTCATATTAGTATATTGTGAATGGTATAGTTGGGTGGGAAGGGGAATACTTTGTCTAGTTATAAGGAAACCCATTTCCCCACTTTAAATAAGTTTACTATTCATTTTGTATCAAAGAGTTTTTTTTTTTTTTTTTTAACATTTTGAACAGTTTTGAATTAAAAAAGAGTGGTTGTGCGGGGGAGGGGGGTGAACCTGATAAATCTATGAGCTCATGCCAACTCACTTTAAACATATTCATGTTTGTTTACTACTTTTTAGACCTTCACAAGCAAGAGAACTTAGTATTTAAATAAATAGAATCTAAAAAATATCATTTTTTTCCTGTACAGTTTTATTCAAAAATTCAAAAAAATATGATCCCATTGAGATCCCAATCTAAAAATTTGTACAAACATAGATAAAATACACAAGAATTTTTGAGAATTTTTTCAAAAAAATTCATTATATGTTTTTCGAGAAATTTAAATTTGAAATTTAAATTTCATTTTTTGAAAAAGAAAATTTTTATCAAATTAGTCATGTTGCATATCAGATTAAGCGGCAACTAACGTACTTTAAAATGCCATTTACCAAATCGTTCTATCTATATTTAGTGCCGAGTTATGGTCCCTTTTATGTTCCCTTGTCCATGGAAAAACGGGGGTTTTTCCAAAGTTCAACGTCTTATAAATGAAAAAATAATAGAGATAAAAATCCAAAAATTGAGACTTTTGATTACCTCAAGGGGTACAATTGATGAGCCAAATGTGAAAGAAATACAAAAATGTAAGGTAAAATTTTTCTCAGATTTTGGATCACTTGACGTGGAATGACCCAAAGTGGGTGTGGGTTTTGTTGTTTTCTGTTGAAATTGTATTGTATTTTTACCCTTTGCCCCCCCCCCCGGAAAAACTTGAAATGACGTCCCTGTATTGCACCCATTGCTTGAAATATTAAATGCCAATTTAGAATATGAAATCCAGTTTGATTTTTTTTTTTTTTTAATGTCAGACTTTCAATGATTTTATTGGCAGCTTTGACGGTATCATTGAATTTTTATGGTACAGTAAGTAAAAGGATAAGTTATTTAATTTTTGCAGAAACATTTTTGCTTCAAAATTTTACGGAATCTACAAAAAAGAGAAAAACAATACAACATTCTGTGTTGAAAAGTGCCAAAAAAAAAAAAAAAAAGAAAGAAAACAAAAACTAAACACATTAATTTTGTACAAGAAAATATTTTTCCACCTTTCTAGCTTCTTCCAATGCAGGTAAAGCTGCATTTAAATCATCTTGTGCAGCTACTGCTATTTTTTGGCATGCTCTTTCCTTCCTCTCTATTTCTACTTTCTTTTCTTGGATGAACTACAAAATAATAGCAAACAAAATTTTACTGCTTTATAACAGAATTATACATGATTATATACTCTCATGCTTATTAGGAGGATATAAAAGCTTCTGGTAGTGAAGAAGAAAATTTGATAACAGGATAGCTTGTAAATACTGATGAAAAAGTATCATCGCTATTATTTTTGCTCTAAACCAAGAGTGGTCAATTTAAATGTGTTTGAAATCAACTTTAAATAATAACATCTCAAAGCTAGACTAAAACATTAAAGCCTTCTAGTTAAAATAAATAAATAAATTCATAAATTAATAAAATAAAAATAATAATACTAATTTAAATTTTGACACCTGAAGTTCAAACTATGTTTTTTGCAATGATGAATTGCGATAGGCGTATGTGTGTGTGCGCACTCCTCTGTCACCATGTACTGGATGGTGGCCAAGGAGCAGGGGCCAGTGGACGTCTTGGATGGTGAATCAGGCACAGTACCTGGCGACTGAGCCTTGCTCGGCTAAAAAAAAAAAGAGGTTTGCAAAATCTTGTTTTTTCTAAAATTCGAAGTACTTATTCAGATGAACTTGAAATGCATTTTTGGTACAACTTTGATACACCCTCCAAAAATTAAGCGTCAAATCTGGCACTCCCTACGGCTTTTTAGGGTTGCTGCTTCTTATTTTGGTGTTGGGAATTTAGGTTTTTTCAGCTTTTATGTGTTTGCTGTTGCCAAATTTGGTATTTTCTTGTATTTTGTACCATTTTTTGAGTTTTTTAAAAAAAGTGTTGTGGCAATAACGCAAGTTTGTTGCGCCAAAAACTGGTATTTTGCTTGACGAGAAAAAAAAAGTCACCAAATTTCCGATTTGAGAGGAGAGGGGGGGGGGGTACATCAAAGTAAATCCGCATTTTTAAGCTGTCGGCTGCAATTACGCACAAACAGTAATTTAGTTTAAAAACACAACCTTATTTAAACGATGCTCACTGTAAAACCACACTAAATTAACTTTATTTTGATCGATCTCTTTAAAAACGGTAACAATTCTAAAGTGTTGCCAAAACTCATTTGCCAAATACCATAAAAATTTAAGTTTACGCTGATGCGTTACTATCAAAACTCTGATTTTGAGTTTCGATGGTAACGGTTGATGTGATTAAATATGAAACCCATTGTTATAATCAAAACGTGGTTGCTATGAAACAGTAACAATGATAGTAATGATAATGAAAATGGCAAATGAAAGCTCCTCAAACTTTTAATGAAGACACAAAAAGACTGGGTTTTTTGTGAAAACTCGTGTTTTTACAGAAAAAACGCCGATGTAGATGAACTCAAAAACCAAAACTTTATCTAAACACAAAATTTTATCAAAATCGTTAGAGCCGTTTTCGAGATTCAAAATATATGTATACAGGGTGTCCACTCCAATCGTGGACCAATAGCTAATTTCTAAACCGTTAGAGATAAGCATATAGTTTATTTGGGAAAAAATCTCCAAATTATGAAAGAAATTTTGTGTCTATTCAATGTTTTTCAAAAAATGAAATTTTGAAAGAGTTAACGAAATTTAAATTTTTATACAGCCCCCCAGTCCTATCAATCATATTTAGTAAAACATTCTTGACACTGTAACGTTTAAAACTAAAAAAAAATCACTCTTCTATGACAAAAATTGACCGAGTTATGACGTTTTGAAAAATCAAGATTTTGAAGGATTTCGCATACGGTCCCTTAAGCGATCTCTGGATGACGCCATGAAACAATGCAAAATCTTGATTTTTCAAAACATCATAACTCGGTCAATTTTTGTCGTAGAAGAGTGATTTTTTTTTAGTTTTAAACGTTACAGTGTCAAGAATGTTTTACTAAATATGATTGATAGGACTGGGGGCTGTATAAAAATTTAAATTTCGTAACTCTTTCAAAATTTGATTTTTTGAAAAACATTGAATAGACACAAAATTCCTTTCATAATTTGGAGATTTTTTCCTAAATAAACTATATGCTTATCTCTAACGGTTTAGAAATTAGCTATTGGTCCACGATTGGAGTGGACACCCTGTATATATATATATATGCAAGAATTGCTCGTTTAAAGATATTAGATAGATAAAATTACTTTTAAAATTTAAACAATAACCTCTTTCTTTGTAGCAGCATAACTTCTTTTTTTCTGCAGATCCACAAGAGCTTCATCACACTCTCTTTCAGCAACAATCAGCTTTTCACGTGCTTCTGCAGTCTCTGCAGCAATTTTACGAACAGCATCTTCAGCTTCATTAATTTTCATCAGGCCAGATGAAAGACGTCGCAGTCTAGCTTCAACTTTCTTTCTTTTCTCATTCAGTACTCTAGATTTAGAGAAAAAGAAAGCATAAATAATCTAGTGATGAATAAAAATCGCTTTTGAAATCACAAAATAGCTCACAAGTTGAATTTAAACAGCATTTTAAATAAAGTATACTAAGACTGCTAATTCTTGGAGCGATTGTGAATTCCTGGGAAAAGCCTAATTCTTTGAAAATTTATAATATGAACTGAAATTTTCTAGAAAATCCAGCACTACTAAGAGACCACCTGGCATGTCCTGTTCTTTTAGGATTAGACTAGTAAGAGGCACCCAATGAAATGGAGTCTTTTTTACATGGATTTGTCAATCTAAATTTTATCTGCTGCATTTCTTGGCAAGAGAGTGTCCCTTTTTATCGTTTTTTCACTAGCGAAATAAGCAATATGCATTTAAGCTTTGAAGCTGACTTGCAGGTAATGGAGACAATGATCCTTCCTACACAAACTTTGTGGGTTTAAGTATTTTTTAAGGAGGAAAAACTCTATGTAAAAATGTAATTTAAAAAAAAATTAGAGCCACTACTAATGTTTACTGATTAGGATGCATAAAAAATTAAATCAAATTAAAAGAAAAAAAATAATAAAAATTTCTAATGTTAGGGTTTTCTAATTAGGGTTTCTACAAAATTTGAAAAACTGGTTAAAAACGGCTAAAACCTACACATCATATCTAGTATTTTTCACAATAAAACTATATTCGCTACAGTTATTAAAGTTCTACTTGGAAATTGTGCAATTAAGAGCTCTGTTAAGTATTTAAATTGAAAAGAACTTGCGACTTACTGGACAAAATTGTTGGCTAAATTTATAATTAAAACTGAAGTCTGAAAAGGTTGTTTAGAGGCTTTTACCTCTTCATGCATCTCTGCAAGCAGTTTCGTACCTTCATTGATGCTCTAATAAAGATATTTATACATTAACAATCATGCAAACTATGGTAAAACATGACAATAATGTTATTTAATTTTTTTGTATTTTGATATAAAATAAGAGAGTATGATTATTTGAATAAATATTATCTGATTAACATCCATGACACAAAATCCATAACTTGCAGTCAACTACACAAATGCAACATGCCTCAAATATATTTAAAACTGCTTAATAGAGAATATATACTACATTTAAAACAGGTTTTAATTTTTCTGTTCGTAAAATCAGGTTAAGGTAAATACAACAGGTAAAAGCAATAGTAGACCTTTATTAGAAGGTCTGATCAACAAACCTCTCTAAAAGGGTCATCATGTTCTAGCTTTTGCAAATGGTAATGAGCAACAGTTTCTAATGCATCTTGAGGCCATTCATCAAAGCAGTCTATTGCTACATTTTTGAACAGGGCAGGAAACTTAAGGAAAAAATTCCTGTAAGGAAAACCATATACAATAATTTCAACTATATTAAGAGATATAAAGTCATATATATAAGCATGTATAAAAAGATGACAAAAAAAAAAAAAACAGCGGGAAGTTAAAATAGTCGACAGTCACAAAGCATGCAAGATAAATGTCTTATACACGTGTGAATTTGATTGGAAATAGCAAAAGACTATGTGAAGTACGAAACACATTGTGGTTTCAGAGGTGCCAGTAGGGCCCAGTGCTTATTGCTGGTCATCACCTTTGTAGTTGTATTATTAAAATGTTTAATCAAATGTACAGATAGTGCTTTTAAAGAGACATGTCAAACAAAAATCTGTCTGGAATCCAAATAAAGAGGAGGGGGGATGCCCAAGGGGAAAGGCAAATGACAGACAAACAGATTGCATAAATAGGGCCCACATTTTGACATCTCATAAGTCAACTGTAATGTATTTTTATTTTTAATCTATTAAATTAATTTGCTCCTGAACTCCTCTTTTTAGCCTACTTTCCCGTTAAAAATAAAAGAAAGACGAAAAAAGTATTAAAAGTAGCTTAATGCATCTAAAAAATATCGCCAAGTCCAAAAAATATCGCCAAGTTAAAAAAATATCGCCGAGTCCAAAAAATATCGCCAAGTTAAAAAAATAAAAAGGTAAAATGAATATCGAAAAATTCAAAATTTGAAAGTAGGGTATTGAGATGGGGAATTTGTGTGTTGGTCGGTCGGTCAGTCTGTCTGTCCCCCCCCCCTAATAACTTTTGAATGAACATTCCGATTTGGACAAACTTTTTTTTGTTGGAAAGATCTCGGCGAGTACAGCTCATTCCCATATTTGATTTTTTGATTTGAACAATTTTTGGTTCAACTTTGAGCCGTTCAAAAAGAACTTTTCAAGGGTACTTCATTCCCGTATTTACATTTCCGATTTGAACAATTTTTCGTTCAACATTGAACCGCTCAATCAAGCTGTCACCCCTAATAACTTTTGAATGAACAGTCCGATTTAAACAAACTTTTTTTTGTTTGAAGCATCTCGGCAAGGATACTTTATTACCGTATTTAAATTTTCAATTTGAACACTTTTGGTTCAACATTGAACCGTTTAAGCAACCTTTCTCCACCTAATAAAGTTTGAGTGAACCGTCCGAATGGAATAAATTTTTTTTTGTTCGGAAGATCTCAGCGAGTGCAGCTCATTCCCATATTTGATTTTTTGATTTGGACAATTTTTGGTTCAACTTTGAACCGTTCAAACAACCGGTCCCGCGATGCTAACTTTTGAGTGAACAATCCGATTTGAACAAAATTTTTTTTGTTCGAAAGATCTTTTCAAGGATACTTCATTCCCGTATCTACATTTTCGATTTGAACAATTTTTCGTTCAACATTGAACCGCTCAATCAAGCTGTCACCCCTGATATCTTTTGAGTGAACAGTCCTATATAAATAAACTTTTTTTTTTTCGATGGATCTCAGCACGAATACTTCATTACCGTATTTAAATTTTCAATTTGAACACGTTTTTGTTCAACATTGAACCGTTCAAGCAACCTTTCCCCACCTAATAACTTTTGAGTGAGCCGTCCGAATGGAATAAACTTTTTTTTGTTTGAAAGATCTCGGAGAGGCTTTCCCATACATGCCCATATTTCGCTTTTTGATTTGAACCATTTTTCGTTCAATATTGAACCGTTCAGAAAAAAAATTAACATTAGCGTCTACGGGGAATTTAAGTTGAATGTTGATCCTGAACTTAAAGTCCGATTTCCTTCAAACTAACTTTGTAAGAAAATGGTTTTGATAAATAATGTTTGTAACATACTTTTCTGAGTAATCTTCTGTGAGGACTCTGATTCCGACTCCGCAAACATGGCGGAAATGCAGGCTCAGAAAAAAAATTACTGACTGTGCAGACGATTTTTTGTTTATTTATAAATTTGTTTTATTTTATTTATTTATTATTATTATTATTATTATTTTTTTTTTTTTTGGCAGACGATGTTTTTTTTGTAACAAAAATTTTTCATTCACGAGAACATTTTATTCTTTATTTATATTTAACAACTGGCAACAGATTAAAAGTGAAATTCGAGACATTTTATTAACGGACGAGTTTTTTTTTTCTTTTTTTCTCTTTCTTTGATAAAATGTGTTTTGATGCTCTTTGTACTTTTATTTATTTATTTTATTATTATCATTATTATTATTATTTTTTTTTTTTTGAAAACGATGGAGGATTTTTTCTATGGAGGAACTGTCACAGTTACACTCTTTAAAAGGTGCAACAAAACTTTATTTATTCGTTAATTACTTTTTACGTGTCTATTTCATCTGATGAAAGGGGTATATTTTGCTTTTCGAAATCAGCTCTAAGTGCTAAAAAGGTATGTTTGACATAATTTTAAGTCTCAGATAATCAAGAGAATAATGATCAGATGCGAGAATGCCGATGTCGATGTACGGGAAAGTAGGCTCGTTTAGTTCTTGACAGAACTTCTTTTTAATTATCTTAATGAAAACAAAGAAATAAGATTTACATCCATGCATGGTTTAAATTAACTAAAACATCTTTTTTTATGGCACAATAGACTAAAAGAAGGTTCTGCAATATTTATTTTGACCCAAAATGCATATAGTAAGTAAAACCTACAGTTAACTTACTTGTATAAAACTCCAGAATAATTAAGAGAAATAATTAAATGAAAATTCTGTTTTACATTTTCAACAAACATGTCACACCTTTGCAAAAAATCTTCATTTGAACCATAGTTATCCTAAAATAAATATTTGCGTATTTTTTAATGCAAAAAATTAATTTGTACGTTTTAAATGCAGTTTTAAATACTTTTATAGTTATAATATATAAATATTATTATTAATTGAGATTTAAATAAAATTAAAATAAAAAAAAACTACTGAGTTCATCTTTTTGTGAAGTGCTTACACTGTACTCTCTTATGATGCGGCGAAATCCCAACAGAATTTTTTGTGGAAGATGAAACATTACATTCAGAATAACTTCAGATTCATTAAATCAGAAAAAAATCCCAAATATAGATGACAAAATTGTAGATGCATAAATTATGTGAAAAAAACTTATTTCATATCCAACACACTCAAAGAATTTTCTCTTTTTAGACAAAATGAATGATCTCACTCCAAATTAGTGTGAAGTAAAAAGCAGCATATATAAAATTTTAACTTAGATAAATACAATTAAAGCAACTTACTTTTTGGAGCTTCTGATCTCCAATATAAAAGTCAGTTACATTTTCCAAAGACAAAACAAGGCTTAGATATTCAAAAAAATAATCACCAACTATTTGTTCTTCCGAAAGTAAAAATACTACTTTCTTCTGATTCACACCAGTTTCATGAAGTAACATCTTTAAATCTAAATGAATAAATAAAACAGACTATGAATTTTGCTGTGCACAAAAACATTAAAGTCATAAACAGAACAATCTGGATTATTTTTAAAGATATTCAGTTGAGATTTTGAAAAGAACATAGGTGATTTACGGATCTATGAATATGTGTTTATGTAACAGAGCGGTCAGCAACCTAAACTAACTGTCTATATACTTTCCAAGTCCCATGAGCATGAAGATCCAAAGTGGGAGAGGGATTATACCCCTGTGGGATAAGAGTGGGGCAGTGGAGTATGCAGCCAAATCATTTTGAGGGGGGGGGGGGGGCTGAGCCGAGATTTAGACAGAGGAGGGCAGAGCACTGCATAAAATGTAGCTAAGAAAAGTAAATTTTTTGAATTTTTTAATTATCAATGTGAATTTAAGATTCCAAAAATACATTATTGTGATTTTTTTATCATTAAAATTATTGTTGTGTCTGAGAGCTAAAGCGTTTTGATAAAAACAGAAAAAGATAAATTAAAACTTGAAAAGTTCTCTTAATTAAAGAAAGTGTTCCCCAACAAAAGCATGAAATATTTTGGCTTGTGCTTGAATAGTATTAATTTTGTGATTTATTTTACTATTGTTCCCAATGTTATGTTTCAATTACATGCATTGAAATGTATTGAACAGAACCAGATGAATAAGCATTAATCGGTGTTTCTGAAACAAATTTGCAATTAAAATAAATAAAACTGAACTATAAAATAAGTCATCAATGTGACTAACAGTAACAGGCGTGATTGTGAGTTCATGAAAATATACCTGAAAGTTTTGAAGAGAAGCGTGTGTGTGTGGGGGGGGGGGGGTGCTTTTTTCAAAAAACCAAGGCTCCTATTATTTAAGCACACCTAATTTTATGATTATACATATTGAATAATAAATTATTTTTCATAAACAAACAAGACACATTTCATACATTCGAATAGTTTCAAATAGTTTCTAGTCAAAAACAATAGAATGGCATCTTAACATTTTTGTTCGATGATTATTAGTAATTATCAGAAAATCACCGAAAATTCGAAAAGTAAAAAAAAATACCGAAGGTGGGAAGACAAAAGCATAATTAAAAATATTTTATTTCCGGAAATACCAGAATCAATCATGAAAATACCGGAAATCCGGTAAAATACCGGAACACAAACACCCCTGCAGTAAAATGGACATGTCAAAAAAAAAAAAAAAAGGAAAGAAAGAAAGAAAGAATTAAATTCTTTTTTTCTGTCTTTGAATTTTGTCCTATAATTAAAGTTTCTCCATTGCTTTAAATTGCACAAGGGATGTTATGTGAACACAATTAACATGATAAATATCACAGACACTAATGTATTTTGCTTATTTTAAAATTGACAAAATGCTTTTAACTTTTATAAAAGCTTATTTTAACTGCTGATATGTATATTTTGAAACAAGACAAACAAAAACATAGTTAATGAGACTACTTCCCATATAATTAGGAAGGCCACATTTACGAGCTTTGAGTGGTGGTGAGTTTCTGCACATTTTCAAGCCCTTCCAAAATTAAGAACGGAGGCAAAAAATTATAAGATCAACAAAACACAAATAAAAACATTACATGAAATTTAAAATGTTGATTGTAAAGGTCACATTCGTTCAAACTTATTTGATTTATTTTTTCAAAACTATTTACTATTAAAACTTGATGTTAGGTCCAGAATTTTTGCTATTATTCAAACATTATTTCTACTTTATGTTCTCAAAATAGTAATTTATTAAACTCAGTATTGATTTATATTCAGAGATAAACTTGTATGCAGTGTTTTGCAACTTTCTAAATAAAATTATGCATAAATCCTATGCAAAGAAATTTTTTCTTATAAGATTTGCAGGTTTATTTGGAAATCCAAACAGATTACAAAAGCTGTAGACTATTTTTTAAACAAAAGATATAAATATTTTTCTTGTTCCTTTAAAAAAAAAAATCTACTAAACTGATTGACTGAAAATGGGCTTGACATCAATGTATTGTTGTCAGCTGATCTAACAGTATTTCAGTGGGAAAGACAATGGAATTTACTGCAATTATTTGAGTTTTGCTGTTACTTCAAAAGTACTTTTTAAAGCAAAGGAAGGCTATTTTTGTGCATTCTTTATTTTTTCAGATATTGCTTTTACCATGAAGATAGAGGCATGGGTGCAAGTTAGGTCATGTTTTCAAGACTGAAAATATTTGACCCCCCCCCCCCCACCCATCCCACATGCATGTTGTAGAAAATAAACCTGATAAATATATATATTCTTGACTTAATTCTGTCAAAACTGGGGTGTCTACTTAGATTTTTAGTTGCAAGATCATACTTTTGGTAGCATTAAAGCAAACAAGATGGGAGGGGGGCGATTTTTCGAAATTTTAGTTCTAAACACTTAATTTTTGACAATGCTTTGTGATATTAGAATGATATGTGACCATTTTTGACGACGTTGGGTGAAAAAAAAAAGGAGGGGGTGGTACAGGGATCTTTCCTCAGCAATTTTTGAAAATTGGTGTTTCAAAATCGCAATTTTAGATGATCTCCGATAATGTTAGGACAGAGGAGGGGGATCGGTCAGCAGTTATCCCCTGGAAGATTTTTGAAATTGAAGTTCTATACACGAAATTGTAGGCCATATTTGATAACGTCAGGGAAAGTGTTCAAGAACCCTTGGAACTGAAGTTTCAAAAACAGTTTAGTTAGCTGTTTTTAGCTCCTTATCATTGTGAGAGAGGTGGTTCAGTGGCGCTCCCCTAGAGTTTTTTTAAAATGAAGTCTCAAAAAAGCAATTGTAGGCAATATCTAAAAACATTGGGGAAAGGGATGGGGTTCAGGAACTATTCATCGGGCGATGTTTTTTGTGATTGAAGTTCCAAAATCCAAGTTTTAGTTCTTCCATAAAATTAGAGAAAGGGATGTTTGTGTGTGTGTGTGGGGGGGGGGGGGGGGGGTTCTCAGATTCTTGAAAATAAAATTATGCCATCTTTGATGACTTTAATGGAAGGAAAGGGATGGGGTCTAAGAAAAAAAAAAACTTGCGGCAACGAACTGCAATTCATTAAATCAGACGAAACGGGAAAAGGAAGAGCTCGACACGATGAAAATATGATATTGGAACGGAATAATTATTTGAATGCATTTTTAGAATTCAAATTTATATTGTTCATATTTTGTGTCTTTGGAAGTAAAAACTGAAGGAATGAGATCGATTTTTTTTTTGTCCCATTATCTGACTCGGAGATTTTGTCAAGACGGAAATCCGTCCTAAGACGAAAGGTCTTGCACCCATGGATAGAGGTGAATTTTCAGAAAAAAGTTGCAAAGGTAGAAAATATTTATAAAAAATGCATTTTTAATTAAAACTCTTACTCTAACTTAAAATAAAGAATACTTTTTGTACACATATTTTTTGTGGGAGGAGCTCACTTTAAAACTATGTCCTTTGGCTATTATGTCATATTTTTTCTCATTTTTTTTATGGCTTCTTATAAAGAACAACTGAACAATATAAATGTGTAATCAACTTAGAAAGACCAAACATGTAACAAAATACTTTTGAAAACAATAAACCTAAAAGGAAAAACTGATTAAATTATTCCGAACCCCCGTGGGGTTCGAAATAATACCGTGGTTCTGGCGTTAAGTTTGGGGATATGCATTTATTTATTTTATCAGTGGCATGCCCGAAAGATGCAAAATATTCTAGATAAAGTTGAGAATTATTTAGAATGTTTGTAAAAGTTACATAGTAAGTGTTTTAGGGACAATGAGGACTGAATTATTCCTGGAAATACGACTCAATATACTAATAGTTAAGATGTTGTCAAAAATTTTCGGTAATATGCAATATTCAATTTTCTGGTATTAAAATGTTCTGTAAGTATTACATAACTAAAATAAAATCATTGAAAAATTAGATTTCTTTTTATTATTGGCAGTAAAATATATACGACAACATATGCTTTTTCTCAAGAAATATTAAAGCCCTGGTAGAACTCTCTTGGAAAAAAGATATTTCAATTTAATGTTAAAAAATAACTTTTTTAATGCAAATAAAAGAACATGCAGTCTTTGAGACCTCCCGTCCCCTGTTATGTCCTACTTTTTTACCTCCCCTTGTTACGGGTTAAAAATAATTGATCCATTTTTACCTCTTTTAAATTCATCTTCATCGTAGTTCATACATGAAGTGATTTCAAACCTATAGTATTTCAGCAGGACAGCTGAAATTCTACTGAGAGTACGTCTACCAGTTCCAGAACTTCCAATCAAACACATGTGCCCAAAAGGTTCAGCAAGTCCTCGCACTATATGGTGAACTGTAAATTAAATAAAGGACAAACAATATTTGTATTATCCCACATAAAATACAAACTTTTAAAATAAATTTTCTGTAAAGAAATTTTCATCGTTCCATGAATTTGCATAAATACTTGTCTCTTGAATTTTAAATTTATACAATGAACTTTAAATACTTTTTCAAAACGCTTCATTTACTGCCATAGTAACTGAAAATTAGGATAAAGGTGAATAAACACAAAATGGGAAATAATTACAAAAGTGTCATTTGTAAAGGGCCCCCTATTAAGAAAGATCTGCATACTGGCTTCTCACCATTCGCAGACCTGAGGCCTTCAACAGATACGGGCACCCATTTTTTCTTGTGGCACAACAGGTAACTGTCCAAAGCAGATAAAAGCACTTAGGCTCTTACCACATGCGACACTGCATTAGAAATTGAATTTGGCCAAGAGTATTCAGATCCATACTGATACTTGAGGAATCTTTTAAATACCGCATAATCAAACGACATGTAGGCTGCCAAAATTCTACAATTTAAAAATCTAAGAATTGAAGGCAGATAAGAACCTGTGCTTTTGGGCATAAGGAGCCAATGCCAAAACCACATTACCACTCTGTTGGCATTATTACAGAAGTATTTGGTCAGTAAAATATTTAATGCAAATAGCACACTTATTGAATGTAAGCATTAACCTTTTAACAGTCAAGTTATTCTGATGGTTTGGGTACATAAATTGTCTTTTTTTTTCGTTTGTTATTTTTTTTTTTTGTAAAAACCAAATGTTTATTACAAATTAAAATAATCTCAGTAGTTAAAAACTGAAATTTTGAATCATATGCAATTAAAATCTTAGGGTTTTGTAGCCAATACATATCGCTAGAAATGGCTGCTACTCAGAGTCACAATACTGTGATTAGGATCAGCTTAGCTTTCACACTGCTGCTAGGTTAGGTTAGCCTCGACTATGGTCTATAATCCCTCGTTTGACCCCTTTCTGATACAGAAACATCTTTTTTGAGATAAGGAGACCAAAACTGAGCAGCATGCTTTAAATGATGCAATGTTTTTTTCAAAAATACCTTTCTTCAGTTGGAAAATGAAACAGGATTATATATAATGCTTTTCATTTTAAAAATCAAATCGAAGATTTATGAACCAAGCTTTTTTTTGGAAACTGTTTTGATATGAAAGGAAAAAAAAAGTCATTTTTTATAATAATATGAAAATTGCATCAAAGGAATTCAATTTTAAATTACTGGTTTATTTGTCAGCTGAACTTACATTTGCAATATTGCTAAATTTTGTGTTTGAAGGAAATTCTCATAAAGACATCAAACCACTTATGACATTTTGCAAAAAGTTCCATATAAAATATACACATAAAGGGCTGTAGGTGTATCTTCCCAATAGAGATCCAAAGTTTATGTTTGATCTAGACTAATTTAGCACAGAGGTGTTTTGATACTAACGAAATCACATTTTTCCTTATACAATTACAGTTCACATTGGATCTTTGACAAATTTGGCATAGGGGTTCTTTGATACTCAAGAATTAAAATAGAAGTTCTTTTGCTTCCTGTGGAGAGCAAAACCCTCTTTTAACAGAAATTGTGGAAAATGGACTGCTAATGCCTATTAATAATAATGACTGAATTTTGGAATTTTTATAACATAGGAAGGGGTTTAAAATTAAATTCTGAGTTATAAAATTGTTCTTGTCTACATGTTGAAGGGAATTTCACACTATATATTTTTTCTTTAATATAAAACTGATTGTTGAATATGCATCACTTGACAAAACTTTTACTTGAGGTAGCTCACACAAAGTCGCTACTGTAGTACACATACACACAGGTCGCAAAACTGATACTGGAGAATGTCAACATTTATAAAGTTTTCTCGTTAACATACACAAGCAGATGTGCATAACACTAACATATATAAAATTATTTTGCATATTAAAATCAATCTGAAATTCATAAATAGAGATTTATAAGACATCAAAAAGTGAAACAAACATTTAAACTATTTATATCTACCATGATTAACAAAGGTTTTAAAGAAAACCATGTTTAGGGGAGAATGATCCTGTGAAAAATTCGGAAGTTCATCTCTTTGAATAGGAGCTTGAAAACCATGCATGTTCAAAACTTTCACAGATTCTTGGAATTTGTTCTCTAAAATCATGATATCTTCAACTTCAACAAGGCTTTTATCTTCCTTCAAAAATGTCACTGTTAAAAGCATATTAATAAATTTAATGCAAGAAATATAAAATATTTACTACTTTTAGAGAATGAATATACAGTACAACCACATTTATCCTGACTAACTGGGACCAAAAGAAAGAAGGTGGATGATCAAAAATCTGGATAATCCCACAAAGCAAATCTTTAACAAAAACTTTTGCAAAAAACAATTTTGCAGCAAAATTACACAGAGCTGCTTTAAAGATATTAACAAATATCGAAACATTTTTCACATAATTTTTAACAAAGAATTCGTAAACTGCCTACTGATTCAAACATGTGTGTCATTAGAATAAAACACTGCCAAAGCTTTATCGTTATAGTTAAGCTGTAGTGGTGTTTATATTGTATCATAAATCCTTGTACAAACTAAGCTGGAGCTGCACAATTCAACAAAACCAAAAAATGAATGCTCAGTGTACCTATAGTTACATTCTTAGCTATCATAATTTAAAAATAATCTAGGTGAACATAATTTATTTTTAATCTACAAACTTGATGTGGATAAACGAAATTCTACTGCACATTATTACTGGTTCTGTTTACATGTCATACATTACATTTTAAATAAAGAACATTGAAAACTTTCAATTGCTTAGAATGAATTTTGAACTATTGGTGTGACTTGCAGCACTAAAATTTAATGTGGGGGGGGGGGGCTCTTATTACTCTATAAATTAGTAAAGAACTGTTTTAATATGGTTTACAATCAAACAGATATGTATAAAATGAAACAAAAAGAATAAAAAAGTTCTTGCTTGGGCAACAGTTGTAAGCACATAAACGCTGAAGAAAAGAAAGGATGCCTAACACAAATGTGATTCTCATCCTACTTGGCACTGCATAAGCATTTCTCTCAAATCAAATAGTCTGTTGCTGCAACTTCGCAGTGCACAAGAGTTTTTCAAATTATCTTTAGAATTAATCTCTAGAACTAATCCCTCAGAAGGAGGCAAGCAACATTAAACCTTACTACATTGACAAAGAAAAACTCTGGGAAAGAAGTACTCAGATGCTCTCACTTTGAAAATCTTAACTGAGATGGATTTTCTTGGTACTGTTTTAATTTCAGGACCATCATTTGGAATTGTAGGGGTAAGGAATGTATACTTAATGCATATTGCACTAAAAACAGCTAAAGCCACGTCCACTTACATATAAGTAGGGTGAGTTCTGGTAAGTGCGTCCACGGGGTAAGTGCGTCCACTGGGAATTATATGAACACCATCCTGAAATGGCTTCTGCAACACATCGACTATGTTAGACAACTGTCTAATGATAATTTCAATAGGTAGAATTCAGGCCTGGATTCAATAGGCGAAACACAATCAGAGACAACTTAAATGTCTTAAAAAAAACTCTAAAGTAAAGATTGAGAAGGTTTTGTTTCAGTTTCTCTTGTAGTCATACCAAGCAATTGAAGTCAAGAAATGCAAGTTGTTTCTTTTGAGTAACAGCTACTAATAACATACATGGGGTATTTTGATCAAATACTCTAACTAAAATTTGTTTATATGACGGTACGCACTTTCCCTTTCTTTAAAGTAAGGTGGGGGTAAGTGCGTACCATTATGATGGGGCAAGTGCGTACCACTATCATGAGGCATATGCGTACTATTATGCGGAGCAAGTGCGTACCATTATGATGAGGCAAGTGTGTATCATTAGGTGGAAAATCCGACTCTTGTAATTCACCTTTAATTTTGCTTATAACTCTTTTATAAGCCGATTATAAATCCGACGTCATTTCCATCAAGCATTTATATTTACATTAAATGCGGCATAAGATTTCAATTTTATTCATTTCCTCTGAAATGTATTGGCTTTTAGATATCAGTTAGTAAATTTTTCGTTGAAAATAGCGATCATAAGCTATACTTAATTTAAACCAGAATGACAATTGAAGCAATAAAATTAAGTGAAACACTAAATAGGGAACCGACTGATTCAAAAAACGAAGGTGGAGTAATGAATAAATTATATAAGAAAATTAAGAGCAAATTGTGAAAAACTATTTCAATGTACAAGAAAAAAAAGTACAAGTGTCATATGATGATCAATTATTTTCTTTCTTTTTTTTTTTTTTTTTTGCTCTTTATTTTGTGTTTTTTCTTACTGCTGCTGATTCTAATAAGAAAAATATTTTAAAACCGTATTTATTCAAAAAAAAAAAAAAAAAATTGTTCACTCAGGTCACCTAACGATCTACCATACAAATAGAATTAAAGAAAATCACAGGGGTACGCACTTACAACAACGCTATTGAATGCACATGTCTCATCTTACATTTAAGAAGGGGTAAGTGCGAACCCTGGCTTAAACACAGACTGATTAATGTATTAAACCAAAATAAACTATGTAGACTATAAGTGATTATTACTAAATAAAAAAAACTTACATTTGCTCACTTGGTCTTATTAAAAGAACAAAGGAAGAATCACAGACACAACTCTCTCAATCTTCAAATCACAGTTGTTCGCAAGACACGTGGGATATCACTGATTGCGTTTCATCCATGCAAGCAAGTGCTGATCTCTAGTATTAGGAATTATCCCAAGGCAACTACCTAACATATTTAATATGTACCAGAAGTTTTTTCCTGCTCATATTCACATAATTTAAGGTGGACGCACTTACCCCGCTAGGTAGGGAAAGTGCGTACCTTAGAATAGGTGTCATAAACCAGGTCATAAAACCTATGCTTATGGTTATTTTGATATATTATATGCTTGAAAATCTTAGTAAAGGAAACTTTAAAAAAATTGTGAGTGTACAAGATTTTTCAACAGAGCAGCATCCTTGAGAACATGAACTTTGAAAAAAAGGGTACGCACTTAGCAGAACTCACCCTACATTGATTTCCCAAAAATGGGGGGAGGGGGGGGGGGCCCTTCAAATTGCATGCCTGTTCAAATTCCTGTAAAATTCGACATTTTCATGGAGCATATTCTGGCTTATCTCTAGAGCTTCTAGCTGGGAAAATTAGATTCAAAGACTTTTGAAAACAGTTCAAGCCTTGTACATATAGCATAATTTATTAGGCGTAACATTGAGAAAACAAAAGGATTCTGCAGTTCCAGAATGTTTATACACGAGCTACTTTGAATATAGTTAAAATATTTTCAATTAATTATTAATAGATGTAAAACAATTTACTAACCAAACCAAGAATTATGAATTTTAGACGTATCACTAACATCATCAGAAAAACAAGACATCAAAATTTCATCCATGATTTCTGTGAAACGTTCTTTTTCAGATACATTCACAAGCTTATCAGAAAATTCCCTATGGCATTCATGACACCAAAATCTTATCAAAAAGGATTTGCTAACAAGCTCTGGAGCAGCAATAAGCAAATGAGTAAAAACCTAGAAGAGCAAAATTTTAAAAAGTCATATTCTTTCATCAAAAAAAAAAAAAAAAATTGTGATCAGGAGAATTAGGAGTCAGTATTTACTGTGTGTAACAGTAACATTTCCACTAAAAAAAAAGTAAAAGTCATACGATAAAATGTATAGATATTGAACAAAATCTCTTTTAACATTACCCCAGTTACCCCCTGTTTTGAGGAAAGTCATGACAACTTTCTTTTTCTTTCTTTTCTTTTAAAAGCCTTTAACATTTTAACAGCTCAAAGGTATGCTTTTAGTCAATAGCAGTGGCATAGCCAAGGGGAGGGTCCAGGAGGTCTGGATCCTCCCCAAAATAAGCAAGAAATTTCAAAAATGAAAATATCTATTTTTGCATTCATAATTTTTCTGCTCACATAAGACAAGAAAACTCAAATTTGAGTACATACAATTTTACACATATTTTGTACTCTTTTAGAAGAAAATCAAACAAGATAAAGAAAATCAAACTGGAAAACGTAATTTTTCCCCTGCCTTTCTCATTAAAGAGACTGAAATTCTTTCAAAAAAAAAATTGATGTTACCGACAAAATGTACTAACAGCGTAGTTCCTGGGAAGAAGCAACTACAATGCCAAAGTATGGTATTAGTCCTTTTTCTAAGAGAGTCAAGATAAAAACGTTTAAAAACCAGAACTATTTGGGAGCAAGAAAGTTTAAGCCAAAATTGACTTTGAGGATATCTGGACTAGGTTTTTCTCCTTTTTTTGAACTTTATTTATTATTCGAACACTCTGCAATGAAATCCTGACTATACCACAGGCCAACTAGGCTTGGGAGAGGGGTGCTATCTTTATGAGGGGCCTCTAATTTTTTAAAAACTGACTCACAGCATTAAAGAATTACGTATTTTTAAGAGAAAAAAATAATTCATTAATTGAAAAAAAAAAAAAAAACTCTTTTGATACTTAATTAGTAGCTCTTACTTAGTTCATTTTAAGCAAGCAAAAAAAGCTTTCTTTCTTCATAATTAGCTATAAAACTCTTAAGCTAAAACGGATATAAGAAAACAGTGTCAATGCTAGACATAATGCATACAGTTTGATTGCATATGGACTTGCGAAGCTATATACAATGATAACCAAAAGGCACTGACACTGTGCAAAAGTTGAAGATTTTTTTTCGCTGACTAAAAAAAGTAGAATGTAGAGGGAGCCTCCAAAGTCGGCCTTGGGCCTCACTTTTAGCAATGGCTCGGGCCATTGGTCAATAGAGAAAGGGTATTGAAAGCTATAATTTCCCTGGTTCCAGATTATGAGAATTTTGTAGGCATTCAGCTTGACCCACTCAAATTGGGTTTGAGATTATTAATATTTTAGCATTGATGGTCTGACCAACACTTATTGCTAGATCTCCCTGTTTAATATGGAGTTCAATGGGAATCTCACTTTAAAATGTGCAAATGAGCCAAGCACCTAATTTTGGCCTTCTGTTTGTTTTAGTTTCCTTTTCAAATAAAAGAAAGGGAACTAACATTCAGGAAAAGATAACTTCAAAGGAAGCTATCTCGGAAAATGTGCAAAATATCCATTCTGGAGGTTCATTTTCCTAATCTACTAATTTTGTAGTTGGCTAATTTTGTGGGGAGGTGCACTTAAAAATATGTACTGTACACTACTGTTGCTGTAGTCTAGCATGATAGCCCTCTCCTCTCATTTATGAGTTCATCTTTTAGTAATGCCCTCCTCTAAAACCAAAAGTGCAGATCAATTTTGATGAGTATCCGAGTCACACATGTATTTACTTTTCTCGGTATTGAATTCATATCACCTAAATATTAAATCTTAAGTGGAAATATAGCTATAAAACCAGTTTTTTTTTTTATATTTGTGAAAACGTCACTTACATTTTCAGTGTCATATGCAACAGTATACTCTATGTTCCACTGTTAAAAACATTTATTCTTGCAACTAAAATATTTAATACTAGCTAAAGATATCATCTTAACATGCAGGTTAATTCAGTAATTCATTAATAAATGCTATAAGCTCTAATAAGGAAAAAAATGAAGATTCCTCTGACATGACTCTCAGCAAAATTGCATGGTTTACATTTTGACAAGAATAATTTACAAAATATACATCTAACATTTACTTCAAGATTACGAAATGTCAAATAACTGTTCTGTAATACCTTTCTGACATCACGATGGCTAAATTGATAATGCAATTTTCTTGGAGTGGGAAGAAATTCATTCAAAGCAGCTTTGTAAATATTAAAGGTACAAGCACTTAGTTTATCACTTAAACTTTGCAGTTCCAAAGAATGTCGAAAAGAGCTTTTTAAAACCGAAGCAAAGAAATGCTCCAACTCAAAATCCTAAAAGTAAAAAACCTAAATGAATAAAATAAAACAAACAAGTAAATAAATAAAATCTTCAAGTAACAGAATTTTGGGATACAGGTTAAAGAAAAATTTGAAGGGGGAAAAAGACTTCAAACCAGAAATGAAGGGCAAATATCAAACTATCATTTATGCCATTGTAAATTATGCAGACAAGCTAAGACACACTCCTTTTTTAAAACTCATTAATACTACTTTCGAATACAATTTTTCTGTCAGAGAAAAATTGGAGAATGAAGCATAGTTATAGTGTCTCTAATATGCTGAAATTAACTGTTGTACATGTCAATATTGTTTAAATGAAGAAATTATTGCTAAATACAGGGTCATTTTGAATTTATATTTGTAACTGATTTATAATTTACAAATCGTTTTACAGATCAATTCTGTACAAACTTCTACAATTCTGTTTAAAAATAGTATTGATGCTGCTTTTTACTTCTCAATGTAAATTACAGTTAACTATATTAATGGTAATTTTCCAAAATATGTCTGTTAATTATTAGTTGGTAAACTCAAAGTCATAATTTAAAACAATTTACTTATAGTTACTCAATTAATAGCAAAGCAAATGAAATTGTATACAAAAAAAAAACTATTTCTCTGAAAACTAAGATTGATTTTCTGAAATAGTAGATTACAAGCATAAATATTCCCAGTCCAGAAAAATTAAAGACTGAATTAAATATTCATTCATCCAGATCATGTGAGCTTATATAAATTGCATGTTATCATATCTATAACTTCACTGTTAATTTGGAATCTCAATCCATTCATTTTTTAATAGATTGAAATCTTAGCAACAAGTGTAGTTTTTATTATTCAAATGAATGTATTTCAGAGGAATTCATTTCAGAGGTGTATCTCAGATATTCAAATGAATGTTTTTTTGGTGAAGCCCATTTATAAATTTCATTCCATTTCTGCTTCTGGCAAGTAGTACATATAAAAAGAGTGTCAAATAATATATATATATATATATATATATATATATACTATATATATATATATATATATATTATATATATTATATATATAGACGTTCACCGCGCTTTGAAGCCACGGAGAAGTTCGCCGCGCTTTGAAGCCAGTTTTAAATGGCTTCACTATGCGGTGAACTTCTCTGTGTTTAAGTTATATACGAAGACGTATACCGCGTTTTGAAGCCAGTGTTAAACGATTGCGCTGTATAAAGCGTTTACAAACCAATTCGATAAAATACTTCTATATTATTATTTTATAGTCAGGAGGAAATATATCGTTACAGTTACAGTTACGCGGTTAATTTTGTTAAAATTGCTCACTGCGGAATAAAAGCGACACAGTGATCGGCATATCGGTTAATGTAATCGTTTTAACAAAAAGACACTTCGTTTATACGACTCACAGAATGGATCATACGTTGGCGTTTAATTTTTATGGTGAGGTGGTATAGAATTAGTTCGAAGAACCAGCAGGACAGGTCCGTCATTTAGGGGGGCAGAGGGGTTTAATTGCCCCCGCCCCTGGGTTTGAGAAATCAATGTTTTTACATATAAGTGGGCGTGTTTTTTTCTGTTTTCCGATGAAATTGCATTGTGTTTTCACCCTTCCCCCCCCCTGGAAAAATTTGAAATGACGTCCCTGCAGGAGGAGTGTAGTATTTGATGACAGTGAAATAAAATCACGTTGTAAATTGATACCATTGTTTAATGTAATCGCTTTAACATAAAGTCACATCGTTAATACGACGCCACAGTGGAGTATTTGAGTGAAAATCCCGGCCAAAAATGTTTTCCCGCGTTAAGCTTGAATCTTTTTTTTTTTTTTTTGAGTTTTCGCTCGCTTAAATGTTTATTACACTTGATTTATAATATTGGTAAATAAATAAACGTATTTTCAATGTATACATATCGTACAAAAGTTTTCTTTACTATGAGTGAATTCAAGAAAAAAAATAGGTGATATATGGAATATCGTGTGCGTGTGTAAAATTTTGGAGGAGTATTTTTTTGTAAATTTTTGAGGGGGACCTGAGAAAGGTGAAGAAAGAATGAACACTACTGCTACCTTTCAACAAAAATAAATTGCTCTGTAGAAATCTCTTTGCATTCTTCCGTGCCAAAATCCTTGCTTTCTTAAACTAATGTTGAAAATGTTTTAGAGAATTGTTGAGTAAGTTTTCCTCAGCATCCGGACACTTAGTTATACTTGTCTCCATAAGTTCAAGTTTTTATCGATCGAGTTTTTAGTAATTCGTACAATTTTACTCTCATGAATTCTTCCCTCATTTTTAGGAATACTATGATAGATGCAGGGACGTCATTTCAAGTTTTTCCAGGGGGGGAGGGGGGGGGCAAAGGGTAAAAACACAATACAATTTCACCAGAAAACAACAAAAACCATGCCCACTTATATGTTAATACATTGCTTTCTCAGGGGGGGGGCAATTGACCCCACCTGCCCCCCCCCTAAATGACGGGCCTGGATAGATCCGTTCATTCTGAGCAGCTCTCTTTTCTGCCAGAACTTCATATGAATGACTTTATTTCCCGATTCTCTATCTTTGACCAGACACAGTTCAGGATCTATGTGTGTGAGGGGGAGGGGGCTAAAGGAGCTATATCCCTCTCTCTTGAAGTCAGAACTTACACTAGAAAAAATTAAAATTTTTGAAAATGTTAATGCCGAAATGCCTTAAAGAACTAAAGATTGCATTACATCTAAATAAAAAAATACACTTATGCACTAACACATTAATGCTTGGGGAGGGGGGGGGGACATGGAAAGCATAGACCCACTTCTCATGAGATCAAAATTTACACTAGATGTATTTTGAGGTTTCTGAGATTTTTAATACATCAATAGTTTCGGGAATTTAGGTTTTCGTTATATGTTACAGCTATATACACTACCACTGGCAGATATGTAAGGGTTGCAAAGAGAGATATAGCTCCCTATGCCCCCACCCCCCACCCCTACTGAAAATACTTAAAGTCAGAATTTACAACAGATAAAGTTAAAATTTCTCTGTTTTTTGATACTGTAATAGTTTTACGAGCTTGATTTGTATCAAACTCAAATAAATACATACCTTATCAGTAGAAGAAATATGGGGGGGGGGGAGCTAAAGGGATGCGTCTGCACTTCCTCTCATATAATCTGAATTTAAATAAATTTTTACTTTGAGATTTTTGATATTGCAATAGTTTTATGAACTTAAATTTTTTTAATACTTAAATAAATCTGTCGGCGAATCTCTGAAAACTCGTTATTTTCCATACAGAATCTGTCCGGGCATATGTTTTTGATATGTTCGTATAATATTAACACTATTGCTCTGGACATGAATCTATTACTTTGATTCGAAAGAGGGGCAATTGAAGTTTATGTTTTTCTGATAAATCATGACAGGGGGCAAGTCCCCTGCCTATAGTATAACTGGGCCGTGCTAGCCCGGTCGGTAAGGCGTCGGACTCGTGACCGGAGGGACCTGGGTTCGATACCAGCCGATCAAAGATCCACCGTCTTGATTAATGGTGGCTGGGGGACGTTAAAAATGTCATGGTCACAAAGTCCTCCAAGTGAAACGATACATCTGGGGGTGCTGGGCCAAGAATTTGCTCGGCCCTTGGTTTGGTTCAAAAAAAGAACAGAGCGCTCTTCGTGGTCCTACCCCGGTTAAACTACGAGTTGTGGTAGGTACGGGGGACCCTGGACTGTGATGTGATATGATGCCTAGTATAACTAGGCAGGGGACTGTGCTAAGGGATTGTGTATTTTCACTTAGTTGCGTAATAGGTGCAAAACTATTGGAACATAATTTATTACGAAACTACCCATACATGTAGACACAAATCATGGACACAATAAATAATAGACTCATAATTAAACGAATTAACATTACTAAAATCACTTACCAGAGGAATATTTTCACAACGGCCAAGATGCATACTTTCATCACAAATGTGGCTGTGAAACTAAACAAAGTGGCGTTTCAACACCGTTCTCGGTAATTTCGTCAAATTCACACTGATTACGTTAAACTTCATGCCAAAAACATTTGCAAGAGTTATAGATTTTTTTCTATAGCAGCTTTAAATTTGTGGCAGGGGAATGTTTGAAAAAACTCCGGACAGAAGTTACATGGCAATGTTAAGTTTTAGAAATGCGTAATCGGAACTTATTTTATAAAAAAATATAGTTAAATTATAAAGCAGTGAATCACCGCCCCTAAGCAAGGGCTGAGGCAGAAACATGCAACACACAGCCAACGCGGTTATTTCCATCCATGGACTGCAGTTTCGTACTTCTATGCACTCATCAGCATGGAATACAAAAGTAACCGAGTTGGAGGCAAAATTCCTCTCATATAGCAAAGAGACAGAGCCGTCATTTCAAGTTTTTCCAGGGGGGGGGGGCAAAGGGTCCAAACACAATGCAATTTCATCGGAAAATATAAAAAAACCACGCTCACTTATAACTAAATACATTGATTTCTCAAAGCCAGGGGGGGGGCAATGGACCCCCCCCCTGCCCCCCCCTAAATGACGAGCCTGAAAGAGAACCAAGGAAACTGATAGCTAATGTGAAATTAGAATATCCGCTAGCGACCGCACATGGTACGGTACAACTCGTAAATTTAAGGCAATAAAGCGGGTATAAAGCAGTGAATAACCACCCCTAAGCAAGAGCTAAGGCAGACACATCCATACACCGCCAACTCGGTTATTTCCATCCAAGAACTGCAGTTTCGTGCTTATTATGCACTCATCAGCATGGAATACGAAAGTACTCGAGTTGGAGGCAAAAACCCTCTTATAGAGCAAAGAAAGCCAAAAAAACTAGTAACTAATGTGAAATTAGAATACCAGCGAGCGACCGCACATGGTACGGTACAACTCGTAAATTTTAAGGCAGAACTCTGGTATAAAGCAGTGAATGACCACCCCTAAGCATGGGCTAAGGCAGAAACATGCAATACACCGCCAACTCGGTTATTTCCATTCATGAACTACAGATTGCAGATTCGTGCTTATTATGCACTCATCAGCATGGAATAGGAAAGTAACCGAGTTGGAGGCAAAAATCCTCTTATAGAGCAAAGAGAGCCAAAAAATATTATTGCTCTTTTAGAGGATTTTTTCCTCCAACTCGATTACTTTCCTATTCCATGCTGATGCATAATAAGCACGAAACTGCAGTCCATGGATGGAAATAACCGAGTTGGCGGTGTATTGCATGTTTCTGCCTTAGCCCATGCTTAGGGGCGGTTATTTACTACTTTATACCCGAGCGCACTGCCTTAAAATTTGCGAGTTGTACCGTACCATGTGCGGTCGGTCGCTGGTATTCTAATTTCACATAAGCTACCAGTTTTTTTTTTTTTTGGTTCTCTTTGCTCTATAAGAGGATTTTTGCCTCCAACTCGGTTACTTTCCTATTCCATGCTGATGAGTGCATAATAAGCACGAAACTGCAGTCCATGGATGGAAATAACCGAGTTGGCGGTGTATTGCACAGTTGAATTATTCTATTTTTTTGATATTAATTGCCAGATTTATGTACTGTTAATAGATTTTTGGAAATATTACTTTTAAGTGTTAGACTATACGATTGGGACTGCCAGGGGACTGTGCTTTTAGGACTAAAATAATTTCTAGAAAGAAATATTAAACTATTATCGCTCCAAATACAATTGGGCTACAAACTATTTAATGCTTTTCTTGAATTAAGAGATAATTACTTTATTCCACTTTATTATTTTTAAATTACTCGGTCCGAGTTTACAGAGATACTCCCGTATACAATGTCAGTAGAAGAGATGTAGGAAAGATTAAATGGGTTTTAGCCCATTCTATGAGGTCTTAATTTTCAATAACTAAAATTGACATTTCTGAGATTTTTAATGCTGCTACAATTTTATTAATTTATCTTTTGGCTGTACTTTAATAAATAAGTACAGTATTAGTGGAAAACCTATGGGGAGGGAGATAAAAGAGCTATATCTTCCATAGTTAAAACTCTCTGTCTCTCTTACTCTAGATAAAATTTAAATTACTGACATTTTCAAGATCACAGTTACTTTTAGGAATTTTAGTTTATGTCATCTTTAAATAAATTATACACTACTATTAAGTGGTGTATAATTGGAAGGCTTGGGTGTTACCCTTTTTCTCATTTTGTCAAAACTTACAATAGATTAAACTGAGATTTGCAATGGTATGGAAAGGCTTGGCGGAAATAGTCTCATTTTGCAATCAAGGCGTTTGGATAGAAAAACGAAATTTGGTTAAAAGTAGTTTAGGAATTTACATTCCAGGGCAGAAGAGCTGGAGTCACAATCATTCTGAGGCAAAACAGTCACAGTTGAAAAAGAAAAAAAAGTAAAAACGAGCGGACTCTGGGAATATTATTTTTATTTTTACGTACAATTCCTACACTTTTCTTAAAATTGTAAAGCCAGTTCAATCGATTCTATCTTACATACCTTCGCCTGATAGTAGAAAAAATCTACCATTAGAAACTAGTTGGCTATTTATAACAATTTTTGAAATACTAGCTACCAGGAACTAGTTGGTTTAATTATTTTGATATTTGATTTTTTTTAAAAACCTGTTTTACCAATTTACTTACTTTTTATTTCCCAATTTCTCCCCTAATTTGAGCAAACATAGAGTACAACTGAACTACTTTTGGTGCTTACATTTAAAACAACTTTGTAATGGAACCTTTCCACTTTCTTCCCTTTCTAAAGTCTAAAGCTTAAAATTTGATTTAAGAAGGAAGAAAAACTCCTGACCTCTCTAACATTACCAGAAAAAAACCTCAAACCACGTTTCTAGGGCCTCTTTGTTGAATATTTTCAGAGAAAACGCCCAAACAAATCCTCTCCCCATCAATTTTCAAGAAAAAGTATTTTAAGAACAAACTTCACAAGTTTCAGAAGGAGAAAATCACATCCTCAAAATGTAACCCAAGATCGTGATTTCGAAACTTCAACGTCAAAAATTTTCTGAGTATGGTCCCCGAACCCTAACGCTCCTTCTAGTTTGTCAAATGATGCCAAAAATGCGTTTTTTGAACTTTGATTTCAAAAAAAAAAAAAAAAAATGGGAGTGAACCACCGAACTTCCCGAATCTTCACTCTTTACATGAAATTACTACCAAAGACAGTCTAAATTGTATCTTTTAAGATCTCAAATCCGAAAATTAGCCAAGAATATACTAAATATTTCCCCCTTTTCACTAAACGTCTTGATTGCAGAAAATTGCGTTTCTAGAGCTTCAAATTCCAACCCCCCTCCGTCCCCCGAGCACCCTAACGTCGGTAAAGAAAGCTTACAATTGAATTTTTCAAACTTCAATTTAAAAAAATTCCAGATAGAGGCCGGGAATTTTTTCCATTGAAAGGGAACTTCCCAAACCAAGAGGGGTATCCTAAGAGCCACCATACTGCGTTTTTAAGACTTTAAAACTTTGAAAAACTTTCTTAGAGAGACTCCAAACCTTCTCATTTCCTAAACGATGTCAAATATAGCCCAAAATTGTGTTTCTCAGGCTTCATTGTCGAAAAATTACCAACGTAGTTCTCCGAACTTTTCCGTTTTCTCAACGGCACCAAAAAATAAAGTTGCGTTTTTAAAGGCAGAAAATTTGCAGCGAAGAGCCGCCTAACCCCTTACGTCGTCACAAATCGTCTAAAGTTACGTTTTAAAGACTTCAATTTTGAAAAATGTCCTAAGTAGATCAACAAAACTGTTCCTGTCATAGTGTCATCAGAGATAGCTTTGAATAGTGTTTTCCAAAGTTAAACAAGAAAAAACTTGCGAAGAGAGCATTCTTCGCAAGGACTTTCTTCTCCAGTTTTTTTTTTTTTTTTTTTTTTGTAACTTGTAGTCTTAAAAATGCACTATGGACGTTTTCGGTTATGTTAAGGGAGAAGAGTCTCGAGGTTACTCTTCGTTAATATTTTGAAATTAAATCTTTAGAAAGGCTACTGTTAGATTGTGTTAGGGGAGCTCGAGGGCTCTACCCCTTAAATTTTTCGCAATTGTATCTATAAAACGAAATTTTAAGCAACCTTTGTTGATGTTAAGAGGAGAAGAGATTGAGAGGACCGCTCCAGAAAGTTTTTTTTTTTTCAATTTGTAGTCTTTAATGCATTTTACACGATTCTTGGTTATATTAAAGGGAGAAGAGGTTCGAGAGAGAATACTCCTTCATAAATATTTAGAAATTGAATCTATAAAAGCATTATCTCCGATTATCTTATGGAGAGGAAGCTCGAGATCTCTCATCCCGAATTTTATGACATTGTAGCTCTGAAATGCAGTTTTAGGCAATCTTTAGTGACGTTAAGGGGAGAAGAGATTTGGGGGGCCACCCCCAGAAGGTTTTTGATTTGTTGTTTTAACCCTACACTGCATAGCGTTGCCAATTGGCTACATGGACTTTTTTTACTTATGACCAAGCTTACTGCAACTCAAGCATAAAAAGCAAGTATTATGCATCTTTAAAGCAAATATAACCATCTATCCTCAAAATTAAATTTTTAAAAATGTTTTCCAATGTTTAATTATTACACTGAAAAATATATATAGTTCTTTCAAAGAACAAAAAATCATGCAGTGTAGGGTTAAGAATACATTCTGAGACAATCTTTGGTAAAATTAGGGGGAGTAAAGGTTCGGTGGCTCTTCCCCGGCATGTTTTTTTTAATTAAAATTTTAAACACGCAGCCGTAGATTATCTCTGATTTTTTCGAGAGAAAGGGATTCAAGGCCCTCCTCCGGAATTTTGTAGCTCTAAAAATAGTTAGAGACCGGCAATGTTTCGAAAACTGAAGCTCCAAAAACATAATTTCAGTCTACTTTCAATCATGTTAGGGGAAAGAATTTTCAAGGGTTACCCTGGAAATGCTTAGAAATTGAAGCCCTTCAAACAAAATTTAATGATATTGGTGAGCGAAGGTGTACGTTCTCCAGGAAAACGTTCAAAGTTAGCTTTTAACGCACAATCATAATCAAGCTTCAATGTTATCGGTGGGTTTGGGGGACACCTGGAAATTTAAAAAAAAAAAGCCTTAAAAACAAAATTTTAGAAGATTTTTCATGATATTAAAAGAAAGAGAAGGTTCGAGGGGATCGGATTTTTTTCAAATTGAAGCACTAAAAATGAAAACTTCGGCATTACTTAATGCTGGGGAGCGGGAGTTTTTCGGGGGTTTGATTGGATGATCTTTCTTCGGGACTTTTTGAAATGGAAATCCTAAATACGCATCTTTGATGATTAAGATATGTGAAGGGAAGAGGTTCGGGAACTCTGCCATAGAATTCTTTGAAACTTAAAATTTAAAAAATGCACTTCTAATCTACCATTGCGACGTAAGTTGAAGGGCTAAAGATCGGGGATCTCCCTCCCTTCCCCTTCCTTGGCTACTTCCCTACCTTTTTTTTTTTTTGATGGTCTAAATTATTAATAAAACAGCTGTGGTTTTCATGTTTTTTTTTTCACGAAATTAGAAATATAAATATGTTGGTAGCCTCTGAATGTATCATGATTACTTTTAACTGAATGTTAGTTGGCTAATCAAAATACTTTAGCTTCATTTTTTCCAGAAATTAAAAAAAGGGGAAAAAATCTCACAAATTTAAATTTAATATCTATTTTTTTTCTTTCTTTTTTTTCCTCATCGCTTAGGGGAGACAAAAAAAAATCTCCATGGGCACATGGGCATAATCCTGACTAGTCCTCCCCCCGGGGGGGATATGACATCACTCTTGCGATGGACAGCCATTCGATTAATATAATACTTTTTTTTAATTGAGGGATTTCTTTATTCTAAATTCTGTTTTAATTTTATAAAGACAAGTTTCTACATTCTCGTAAACTGTTTTTGCCCATCCAAAACAAACCCGTGCTAATTTTAAACTTGTATCTGAAAACTATTCTAATTAATATTTTTTTCACATGCTATGGACATTCAAATATATTGTAATAATAAAACGAACCTTTTTAATTAGCAACTCTAAATTTGAATAACGAGGTATCAATATCGATTACTATATTCTAGTTTAATTCTGTAAAATAATACTTAAACTTATGTAAATATCCACAGAAATTTAATAAAAAAATAGTCTTGTTTTCTTTCATAACTGAACTACTATAGTAACTTCGCAGTTATTATGACTCGGAGATGAATTCAAGTATTTGCTTGTCTTTTCATTTAATTTCTACACTTTCAGTAATTTTGATACAAAAATTAACTCTGACAGTAAAAGTTTACACGGTCTGGGAATCATTGTTTTTTATAATAACGTATAATTACGCCGGCTACATCACTAAAGTTTAAATTCTTGTAAAAACTTGTTTTTTCTTATTACTATCGAAAATACTGTCTTTGAAGTTATGTTCAGCTATAGTAATAAAAAAAAACAAAGTGTACTGTTTGTTTAATTTAAAACTGTTCTGTATATTAATACTTTGGAACTGGAAAACACTCAATTACTATTGTTTCACGCTATCATTTTTAGAAGAGTTCAACCCTCTTTACGGTAAATATCAATACACTCTGCACTCATATTTTTTTTTCTCTGAATGCTTACTTTGAATATATAATATTAAATGCTTATAATACTTTTAAATATTACAACAATTAATTATAAAAGAAAACAGCTTTTTCACATATCCAGGGGGAAAAAAACTCCCTCTTGAAACGTACCTGCCTCTTTTCCATTTTCTCCTAGAATGATAAACAGGTCTTTCTCAGCCTCCTCCACAAACCATGAAATGAGAGAAAAACTTTTTTCCTTCAGCAACGTTCCCTTACTCCCCCTGTCATATTGACACAACTCCTCATTTGAATACTAGCTGATTAGTTCAAAACATGCAATAAAAATTCCGACAGTTTCAAATATTGCTCCGGAAATGTAGCGTACTTCCTGTCCTGTATGTCGAGCACCCATCTCTATGATTTTGTTAATTAATTATTTTGTATGCCAAAAATGTCTTGGTCTATTCGCATGTATGTATGGAGATGTACCTAAGCAACCTTGTGTGAGGAAAAAGCATCTGGAAAGAGTATCAATCAAGTCGAGTTTTATGCTAGGAAAAAGTGGAAAAGTTTTGAACCGAATTCAGAAATAACTGCCAGAAAAAGAAAAATAATGAATGTAAAAAGGAATTTAGCAATTGATAACACTTCAATTTCATACATGAGTGTAAAAAAGTCGTGCTTTCAAAATCACAAGAACAGTTAAATCGTTTTTACGTTATTCTTGATAAGTGAAACTTTGATTCTTAACTAACACCAGTAAAATTATAACTGCAAGAAACGTATAATTTTGTTTATTTATTAACTTTTTTGACAAAGTGCTATTTTAAGCTATGTAGCGAAATTTTGCGAAACCTAAATTTGGCAATTCCGCAATAGAATTGACGATATCAAAATTTTAATTCCGATATATATCGTTCTCCAGATTTTGATATTTTCTATATACATAGATCATTTAAGATCATTGTTGTTGTCTTGTGCCAACTAAGCTGGCAAATTTGGAGTGCGCTGCCTTGCTTTTCCAACTGTACTATAATTTGGTGTGAAGTCCGACTTCGACATTACACACGGATGACACACGGACCAGTTTATAGGGTGGGCACAGCACAAGAGCACAAGATTCACAGCACAAGAACACATTCACAAAAGGGAAGGACAAGGATAGGAGAGAGAAAATACATCCATGTCCGAGCCGGGATTTGAACCCGGAACGACGCCATCCGGGCCAGACTCCTCTGACCACTAGACAAGGTGCCGGCATTTAAGATCATTTATCTAATGTTTTAAAGGAGGGAGGGGGGTTTGTAAAAAGATATAAATTCAATGCGAATTATATAACTTAAGTTTCTGCAATAGAAAACAGCCATAGGCTCTCTCGGCGAATAAAATTTATTTTAGCCATTTAATTTAATTCAGCCACTAATATTAGTTAAAGCAGGGCTGCTCCTGGGTGGTTGTGGGGGGAGGGGGGGGCTTTTCCGGAATTGATCCGGATTGAGGCAAACTGTACCATTGAAATTTTTAGGGAAGCTATTTCAAAAGGGTTTTAGATTTTTTTGTGAAGAGGTCGCAAGGGGGGGGGGGAGGGCACGGCTCTTGATGGGAAAGACATCCCTAGCTAATGTTTCGGTATTCTTACTCCTAAATAGAGATCAGTCACCGGTCATCTTGGTGAATAAATAATCCAGCAATTTACTTTAATAATGGTAGCTAATAGAGTGATTCCATTCCAACTCACCTAAAAAAAAAAAAATGGTTGCATGACTGAAAAGTTTTAATGATTGGGACGGAGTAGCCGTTAATTTTTGAAATTTAAGCCTTATAGATTACAGAGGGTGTTGTTCAGAGAGTCTCCCGAGGACTTTTTTAAATTTAAGAGCCATTATTTTGAAATTCAGACAAGGTGTAGAAGTGACATTTTTTGATTTTCCTCATTTTTTTATATGTGAAAGTAGGTCATGAGAAGTAAACATTCTAAACTTTTTAACCCCCCCTCCCCCCCCCAAAAAAAATTGTTCGTTCGGTAAAAATTCTCAAAGTTTGATGTTTTGCAGCGCTTTTTTGGTAAAAGGACTGAAAGAGGCAATTCAGTGGGCTGTAGTTTTTTTACAGAAATATCACCTCAAGGTTATGCTTACATTTATTGATTGTACAGTGTCTGGTTATGAGGACCCCATAGTTGTTTAAATTGGGGGTTATTGTTTTTTTCAGTTAAGCAGCCGCAAAGTATGGTTTTTAGTCCGTTTTTGCTCGAATTTAAACTGTGTTATTTCCGCCAAAAAGCAAATCCCCGAATTTTTTTTTAACATATACTGAAAATGTATACTGGGAAAAGAATATGAGGTACGAAAATTGTTTAATATTTCATTGCTTTAAAGAGAAAAATACTTTGATATTTTTCAAATTTTCTAAATTTGTGGTTTTTTGATTGCATTAAACTCAGAACAGCAACCCTAGAAAAAACATTTATTTTATGTATTATAGAACCTATAGATGTGTAGAATAACGTAAAAAAGAAAAAAGCATGGGGTCTCTTCTAGTTTTCAAGAAAATATTTTTTGTAGCTTAATTAATGCTTTTTTCTCATAGTAAAATGTGTCCATCAAGTAGGTCAGATATGCTGAAACTTTAAGTAAAAAGTAATGATTTATAGTAATGACATTTGTATAGAAAAAGAGAAAAAGACTAAAAACACTTAATTTTGTCTAAATTTTTACAACTATTAGCTTTTTAATTGCAATTAACTCAAAAAACGATAAATCATTACTATGAGAACTATAGAGTGTGCATATTACTCGCTTTGAAATATTGGGAAAAGTAAATTCGGTAAGGTATCTTCACAGGTATTCTAGTGGGACGTCACAGTAACCTCCCAAGAAAGTTCATATTCGAAAAATTTTGCTGACGATTCACAAATTTGGAAACAATAATGCAACATTGAAGTTTTCTATTTATTTATATTTTACATATTGTGATTATTTTTTAAAAATCAGATATGATACCTGCAACTGTATAGGTGTAAAGCAACATAAAAAGGAATGCGGCCTGAGGTCTTTTCTAGTTTCAAAGAAAAAAAATGTAGCTCATTTCAATACGTTGTTTCGTAGTAAAATGGGTTCAGTATGTAGGTCAGATCTGCTAAAGCTCGAAGGATATAATAATAATGTATATATGTGTGTATAGCGAAAGAAAAATACTCACTACACTTAATTTTGTCTGAATTTTTAGAACTTTTAGCTTTTTGTTGCAATTAACTCAAAAAACGATAAATCATTACTGAGGAAATTATTGAATTTACATATTACTAGCTGGCAATGACTATAAATATAGGAAAAAGGAAATACTGTGAATGTTTTTTAGAGGCTCCCCAATGAAGGTCAAAGGAGGTCACTGTGACCTCCTGAAAAATTTCATATTCGGAAGAATTTCTGAAGATTCAGCAACTTTGGAAACAATATTGCAATATTGAAATTTAAAATTTATTTATTTTGATTGGGCTTCATTGTATTTTATAATTCGGAAAAATTAGGAAAATTCTTTAGGAAATTAAGAACATTTAAAGAAGTAAAAGATACCCATAGGCGCGATCTTAAATTGTTATAAAATACGATCAAGCACACATGCAAAAAATGCGTCATTAAAAAATCTCAATGTTGCAATACTGTTTCCAAATTTGCCGAACCTTCAGCAAATTTTTTGAATATGAAATTTTTGGGGAGGTCACTGTGACCTCCCACTAATTGCAATTAAAAAGCTAATAGTTAAAAAATTTAGACAAAATTAAGTGTTTTTAGTCTTTTTCTCTTTTTCTATACAAATGTATATACATCATTACTATATACTTAAAGTTTCAGCATATCTGATCTACTTGATGGACACATTTTACTATGAAAAAAAAGCATTAAAAAGAGCTACAAAAGAAATATTTTCTTGAAAACTAGAGGAGACCCATGCTTTTTTTCTTTTTTACGTTATTCTACACATCTGTAGGTTCCATAATCCATAAATAATTTTTTTTCTAGGGTTGCTGTTCTGAGTTAAATGCGATCAAAAACCACAAATTTTGAAAATTTGAAAAATATCAAAGTATTTTTCTCTTCAAAGCAATGAAATATTAAACAATTTTCGTACCTCATATTCTTTCCCTAGTATACATTTTCAGTATATGTTAAAAAAAATTCGGGGGGGGGTTGCTTTTTGGGGGAAATAACGCAGTTTAAAGTCGAGCAAAAACGGCTTAAAAACCATACTTTGCGGCAGCTTAACTAAAGAGAGCAACAACCCCCAACCCAAACAACTATGGGATCCTCAAAACCAGACACTGTACAGTGTACAATCAATAAATGTAAACAAAACCTTGAGGTGGTATTTCTGTAAAAAACTACAGCCCACTAAAATGCGTCTTTCAGTCGTTTTACCAAAAAAGCGCTGCAAAATATCAAACTTTGAGAATTTTTACCGAACGAACAAAATTTTTTGGGGGGCTAAAAACTTCAGAATATTTACTTCTCATGACCTACTTTCACATGTAAAAAAAATGAGGAAAATCAAAAAATGTCACTGCCACACCTTGTCTGAATTTCAAAATAATAGCTCTTAAATCCTAAAAACACAATTTTAGATGATCTTTATGTGGAGGGAAACAGCACACCCTGATTTTTTTTCTTAAAATCCTAATTGTTGGCTACTTTTGATGAAGTTAAGGGGTGGCAATCGGTTTCCGGGACTCTCTCCCAGAATATTCTCAAAGTTAACTCCTAAGAATGCAATTGGAGGGGCAAGTGGATAAAGGTATAATGTGACATTTGAATTTTGCCGATTTACACAAATTCAAATTAGTGTGTGTTCAATTGCGTTAACTGAAAAACACAACTGAAAGGGCGAGTGAATAAAGGTGATGTGTGACATTTTTTTAAATTTCAAGAAAAAGCTTTCAAAAAAAATTTATTACCTTTTCACCTTCATCCATGGTAAAAAGTATGTTTTTCCAAAATTGTTACATAACACCTTTATCCACACTTGCCCCTTCAATTATAGACCATCTTTGATGACATCAGAGTAAGAGCTTACATAGTCAGTAGCGTACATAGAATTAGGTGAGCATCCTTGAGAAAGTTTGTGCGCCCCCCCCCCCTTAAACTACAAAAGTTATTGTTCTCGAATAACTCATAGTGCTATTTTTTTTAATCGTGCTCCCTCAAACGTCGTGCGCCCCCCCCCCCCTTGCATCGAAGTTGCTGCTATTTAGGCCATTGGTTGAAGTACAGAGGCTATCTCCCGGACATTATTATTAATTTTATAAAATTTTAGATTACTAGAAGAATGAAATGGAGGGCTGTTTCGCGGAAATTTCTAGAGATTGAAGTACTTAAACCAAAAGAAGACGTTGAGTCTTTAGAAGACGTTGTGGGGTGGGGGAGTTGAAGGGCTCTGGTCAAAGGAAGGAGGGGGTTGACGCAGCCCCATATCCTCAGTTCTGGGTTTACTACTGCGCTCAATATTAATACTACACAAAAGTTTTTCTATTTTTTCCCATAAATACATATTAGTTTTTTAACTTGTAACTAATTGTTTTTTAATGTAAGGACCCCATAAAAATGCTTCGCTGTGCCACTTGGGGTCGCAACCCACAGGCTGGGGAATACTGGGTTAAAGTTACGAAAAGCAGCAATTTTCAGCCAAAAACCGTTGCTTTTCCTCTATAAAATGAAAACTACTCATCCTAGAAACTTCATTTTGGTCTTATTTTGTAGAAAAAAATATTCTCGTTAAGCGCTATCTCATTCATTTTTACTAAAATGTCCAGAGTTCTTATTTGGAATTTTTCAGGTTATATCGCAGAGGATATCACAAATAAGGAATTTTCACTCAAAAACCCAAAAGCATTACAATATTCAATTACATTTATTTTCTCATTACTGGTTTTATTTTGTCAAATAAAAAAGACATTTTTGGCAATATTTTAAAAATAAATGTAACAAATTTCTGAGTTAAAAAGTAAAAGAAGTAAGGGTGTTGAAAGGAAAATCAAAGAGAAATTGAAAATAAACGCTCTAATGCACTTTAATACTTACACTGTTAAATTATATGGGCGATTTTCTGTAAACTCGTCATTTATCACACGAAATCTGTCTCTATGTTTCGTCGAAATAAACTGAAGTCTTGATTTAATTTTGCACCTCTTTTAGCTGTGTCATTGACCACCATTAAACTATTTACTATCTTTTTAGCTTTAATATAAAATTGATTTTCTCACGATTTATAGGAATCAGTATTCAAAAGCTCTGCAACGGTATCGAATTTCTTTTAAATATTTTAAGCTCTGGACAAAATTGAATAATCTACTTATTTTTCCGGTAAACTATTAAGTTCTTTTTGAATGAGCTGAGTTTTAGTATCCTTTTAATTACTATCATCCTTATAATCTCCTACTTCCGCTCTTAATTTAGCAACTATGCTCGTTTTGATCATTTTTTCTAAAGTACCAGAAAAAAAAATCCAACTTGCTCTGAGTCAGGTACCATAGCTATTTAATTACTTTAGATAGTGCCGTGTCTGCAGTATCTTTATTAATACTCTTATATGAACCAAAGATAATTATAATTGTAGGTCTTGGTTGGGGGCAAAGCTGGGTCATGGACATTTAACCCTACTTTAAGGAAAATATTGACAAGCAAAAATCGTCAATACCTTTTATCACTAATTTGGTTAGGAGAATTGGTTCTTAAGAAGGCGTACTTGTAAAGCAGGGGTGGCCAACCTTTTTAGGGAGAGTGCCACTATCTGGAGAGAAAAAGCTCAGCGTGCCACATTGTACTTTTCCAACAAACTGAAAATTTTTAAAAGGTTAAAAATAGATTTTAGGTTGGCTGACTATGTAATTCTTACTCAAATGAATCATTTTTTTCTCGTAAATCTTAGCAATTGAAATCTAATTGATAATAACGATAAAACAAGTCCAAACTTAAGAGTTATCGTTAATAAACATTTTTATAAGTTCTTTCCGGTTGCTTATGCTTAAAAAAGAAACAAGTAGCATTAAACATTCTATTCTAAAACTTAAACAGTCTGTACTTAATGTGGCTTATGAGTCTGTCTCTTTTTTACCAAGTCTTTAATTTTAGGATTAGTTCTTGATAATCCTAAGAAAATTTAGAGTTTTAAGCGCTATCAATAATATTCAACGGTATTTAGATTTTTCTGCACTCACAACAGAAAATATTTGTTTAAAAGCGTATTTTGAACCAAATCTACAACAGCATCAGACGGCTAAAGTGTGTAAATGTGATAAAAAATTTTTGGTACAAATTTCCAAATTTCTATATAAAGTGGATACTTTCTGTTGAAGTAAGCTCTTATATTTGATTACCATTGGAAAATGTCAGTAATTCTGATTTGGATTTCAGAAGGGTAACAAGTAGTGTCTTGCAGAGAAATAGACAGAGAATTTGAAAATATCAGCATTTTTTTATGATCCTTAAAATCATCAAACCTAACACTGAATGTATACCTAAAATAGGTGTAAAATTTTCTCCATATCATTGGAAAATTATTAAATTTGGGTTGATACTTTCAGTGTCAAATTTAATGTTTTATTCTTTTTTCTCCAAAGTAGAGAGAAAGAAACCGAAGTTTCATCATAAAAGAATATAGATAGCCTATTAGTTTAGGAAACTTTTTTTGTACAATCTTAAATTTAAATTACTTAAACGGCGGATAATAAGAGATGACATAACTAAATTCATTTGCTAATTCTTCATTGCTAAGTAGCAACTCCTCATTGCTTTTCTTCCAGACATTTTAAAAAACACACTCCCTAAAATTCTAAAATCTTATGTCTATTTTTCCGTTGGAAAACTGTTGTACATTTCAATGAAGGAGTAACTTGCCATGATCTCCTCTTTCTCATGGAAAACGTTCACAAAATATTCAGAGCTCTAATTCGTAGTTTATTAATACAGTGAACTCTACAGGGTCACCAACAGAGAAAAAGTCTCATTCTTTGGCAAGGAGTTTGTAATAAGTAATTCGATAATACTTTTAAAGTTTTTTTCCGAAATTATTTTCAAGTAATGTAACAAAAACAATTTAAGGCTCTTCATTTGTCCAACCATACCGAATTTTGTCCGATCTGGCTTCTTAATTTTAGATGCAGAGTTAACTTTTTTATAAAATTTCATCACCCGTAGCTGAAACTATTGCAGATCAAGAATCCATTCTGCAGCATCGAAAGTTTCATTCGTGTCAAGCGCAAATATACTTTACATTTTCCATTGTATGTAGCTTCCCAGCTTTTGTTGGATGTCCGAAGCTAACGTTAGGTTCTTTGCAATATTGTAGTTCAGACAATTTGTAAGCCAGCCTCCTGACACTTAATCGTCATGATTTGTCAGTTTAAGGGGTTTTAGTTTTTATCAGTATTTTTAAGATCAACATTTTTTCCTCAATTTTGGAACTTTTTCAAAAAGTCTTCGCGTGCCACTGTTACTGCTCTGCCGTGCCACATTGTGGCACGCGTGCCGTGGGTTAGCCCCCGCTGTTGTAAAGAGTATATGGCTTCTGCTACCCATCAGGCAAGATGAATAGCGCAATAAGTTACTTGAAAGTAACATCGTTTAGAGGAAGAATCCTTAAGAAAATGAAGGCAAAGTGGAATTAATGCATTGTAATCGTCCCTAGGCTACCGCTTTTAATTTAACTAAAATAAAGATTCAAAATTTGTCTAGATTGCTTTTATTTTATTTCTGATATTTTCATCTTCTATACCGGCTTTGAATTGCTTTTTATCTATCAGATCTCATTTAGGCTGAAATTTTGAAAAATATCAGCTTGAGGACCAGTGGAAGTACCTGTTTTGCAACTAAAAACTGCTTTCAAAACCTTTTCTAAGATGAGTTGGTGACATTCTGGGCATTGAAATTTTTTCTGTAATCACGCAAGTTTCTTTGAGGCAGCCAGTATTTACAGAAGAGGTATCGAAACCAATTGCCTAAATTTTTTCAACTGAACCCCACTGCTCAACTGCTGAAAACACAGTATTTGCTTGTACACGCCCATGCTGTTTTCAAGGATGAGAACTTCTAGTATCTGCTCTTCAGCACCGCAAGTTATCAAAATTGTTTGCCTCTCTACATTTTCTTTATTGAGTAAAACTGGAAGCAATTTCTTATCCCACTGCTCAACAGCTCCTTTTAAATCTAAATTACCAAATCTAATTTTAATAAAATGAAATCTTTACTGACAAAATTGCTGTTTACAAAGGAATATGACGTTTCTACTCAAAATTAAATTTTGGGGGTCATGCCTTAGTGCCTCTTTTGAAGCTGCCACTATCCGTTGTACGAAACACGATGAGAAACGTCAAATTGGTCATTAAAGGTTGACTTAAAATCCTCAACACTTTAGTTTTGAATTTTATTTTTGGATCTCTCAGCCTTCTTTAGAGATTTCTGCTCTCATCATTCAGTTTTTCTAGGTTTTTTAACGCAGGCTGTCGATTGTTTAGTTTGCATCTTAGCTTTTTCCCCCAAAAATGAGAACTTCTTTTGGTGTAAGATTTGAAGCTTCTCTGAAACTCAGTTTAACTTGAAGCAAGTTTCTAAAAGAAATTGCGCAAGACATGAAGATAAGAAGGTAACTTGGAACCTGTGATTTTATGAGACATGTAGCTATTAAAATTGTCTTTCGATCTCAAATTCATGCTTGTAAATACTCTGGAAACCGAAGGTAGAGCCATTCCCCATGATTTCTCAAGAAAATGTCCCAAACGGGTTTTAATGCTTGAAGACTTGCAAAGCAAACAACTAAATACTATGCAGTCAAACTTCGGTAACTGGACTACCTCAGTAAGTCGACATTTGTTCTTCTAATGGTTAGTCCAATGTTTATTTCAATTGAGGAAAACCTCTCCAACTTGACACATTTACAGAAACCTCTGTGAGTTGATTGCCACTTGATAGTTTAGTCCAAATTTTCCTACCGATACTCTTTCGCACTGGCCATTTCTGAGAATTTTGTGATTTATTTTAACAATGAGTTTTAAAGACACAATTCTGTACCTCAGAACCAGAACTACGTAAGTCCAAAAATGGCGATTTTCACTTTATTAGGGCATTGTATGTAGAATCTTATTCCGTATCGAACCATGAGAACGGTATTCTATAAAACAAATTCCTTCACAATTATTTAGCACCAGTAAAAGAGCGTGAGTCCCACCTTTGCATGCATCCGACAATCTTTTTTCCCATCTCCTGAAAATTTACAAAAATGGACTTACGTTAGTCTGGTTCTGAGGTACAGAATTATGTTATGAATTCCTGATAATATTGCTGTTTTTTCTCTGAAAAGTTAACATTAGATTGCAACAAATATACTAAAATAACTAATAAAATTTACATTTAAATGATTTATTTTTTCTATGCAATTTTGAGGATATACGCTGCTGCCTGACTTGAAAAATTCTGGAAAATACTCACTTTTTTCAGAATTTGAATGAGGTTAGCTTAAAGAGAATGAAATTCTCCAGCAATGCTGACAAAAACTGGGATTTTAAGACGAATGATTCAGATTTTATTGAAAGAAAACTACCATTTTTTACTAAAAATCGCTGATTTTCTTATCTTTACCCTCTTTGATACGGGTTAACATCATTCGATTGAGCTAAATCTTTGCAAATTTCATTTTCTAGCCTATTGGTACATTTTAGGAGGTGCTGCAAAAGATTAGATGAAAAAAAAAAATAACATGTATTTTGTGACCACCCTAATGGCGACTATACTATTGAAAACTTTAGAAAGGGTTTTTAAAAGAATTCTAGCATTTTATTCCGAAGTCGCGATTTTTTGGGGGGAGGTGCTTATAAAACTTCGAGGGGGTATCACTCTTGGGCGTCGGGGGTCCCTAACTAAAGTTTCTGCATTCTATTGTCTGCGACAAGAACAGCCATCTGTCATTCCGACAAATAAATATTCCAGCAATTCGTTCTAATAATAACAGATAAAACATGGGTGCCCACATGGGGGGGGGGGATGGCACAGCCTATAACATCGAAAACTTTAGAAAGAGTATTTTAAAAGGATTACAGCATTTTAATGCGAAGTCGCAATTTGTGGGGGGGGGGGTGCTAATAAAACTTGGGGGGGGGGGGCATCACTCTTGGAGGGCTGGGTGTCCCTAGCTACAGTTTCTGCATTCTAATGTCTGCGACAAGAACAGCTATCGGCCATTCCGACGAATAAATGTTCCAGTAATCCGTCCTAATAATAATAGATAAAGCATGGCTGCCCACATGGGGGGGGGGGCGGCATCGTACGTCATATACCATCAAAAACTTTGGAAAGGGTATTTTAAGAGGATTCTAGCATTTTATTGCGAAGTAGCTTTTTTTGCGGGGGGGGGGGGGTGTATCACTCTTGGGGGGGGGGGTCTTCAGCTAAAGTTCCTGCATTCTAATGTCATCAAAAGAACAACAATCGGCCATTCCGACGAATGAATATTTCAGCGATTCGTTTTAATAATAAAAGATAAATCATGCGTACCCACATGGGGGGGGGGGATCATGGCACAGTCTATAGCATTGAAAACTTTAGAAAGAGTCATTTAAAAGGATTCTAGAATTTTATTGCAGAGTCGCGTTTTTTTAAAGGGGGGGTGCTCAAAAACTTGGGGGGGGGGGGGCGTTGTTTGGGGGTTGGAGTCAGCATTCCTAGCTAAAGTTTCTGCATTCTAATATCTGCGACAAGAACAGCTGCCGAATAAATGAAGGCGAATAAATGTTTCAGCAATTGATTTTTATAATAAAAGGTAGAGCAATGGTGCTCGCATAGAGTAAGGGGGGGGGGGGCATGACATATACTCTACCATTTTAAAACTTTAGAATGGGTATTTTAAAAGAATTCAAACATTTTATTGCGAAGTCGCGATTTTTTTTTGGGGGGGGGGGGAAGGGTTCATAGAAATTTGGGGGGTGGGGTGAGCGATCCTAGCAAATCGTTTTTGCATTCTAATATTTGCGACAAGAACAGCCATCGGCCATCCCGACAAAAAGATGCTCCATTAATTCGTTTTAATAATGATAGGTAAAACATAGGGGTGTCCACTTGTGGGGGGTGGCACAGTCTATACCATCGCACACTTTAGCAAAAATACCATAGAAACTTTTAAACTCAATAAAGATTAATAGAAAATTCAAAAATTTCATCTTTTATTAAACCTATTTTAAAGGATAATGGGCTCAAAATGCTGCGAATTTTGTGTGGCTTCAAAGCTCGGTGTATATCTCTAAAATACCTACCTTTTGAAGCCACGAGAAATGGCTTCAAAACGCGGCGAGCGGTTAGAGACCGACTTTTGAAGCCAGTGGCTTCAAACCGCGGCGAACTTCTCTACCGGCTCACGACTGGCTTCACTCCGCGGTGAACGTCTCTAAAGTACCGACGCATTGAAGCCAACCTCAGTGAAGCCAAAATGGCTTCGAAACGCGGCGAGCCATTAGACGCTGGCTTCAAAGCGCGGTGAACTCGTTTGTATATATATATATATATATATATATATATATATATATATATATATACTTGCTGACCCGGCCACGCGTTGCTGTGGCTAAGGTATGGGTTAAACTATAATGTTTCAATAGAAACGAAAAACTTTATTACCGTTATAGAGATAATCACTCTAAATTTTAATATTAAACAGGTAAAAGATCACAAATTACAGTAAAACCATATTTTATTACAATACAATTTAAATAAAAAATCACAAAAAAATGAATATTGTATAACTTAAAAACCCGAAAAGGTACAATATTTACGTAACAGTCGAATTTTGAATCGCAAACTATGAGGTGTATATTTATGTTACAAAATAATGTGACTGCAAAAATAGTGTGTATAGAAATAATTTTAATATTCGCACCTAAATAAAAGATATTAAAAAAAAGTTTTACTATTATTTGCGAATTTTACCTGTGTAGAATTGAAAATTAGAGTGATTTAGTTAAAAATTTTATATATTGAGCGAACTACCGTACTACCTACGGTTATAAATGTGCAAATTGTGGTCCAAGAATACATTTGTATTTACTAAGGAAAAAAAAAACTAATAAAAAATAAGCTTTAATAGTAATAATTTGAAAACTTATGAATGCAGAGAGGTACGTTTAGAAAATACACTTCTGAGCAGAATCACTCTAAATTTTAACATTACACAGGTAAAAGTTCATAAATAACAGTAAAACCTTTTTTTTTTTTACTACAATACAATTGAAATACAAAATCACAAAAAAAATGAATATTGTATAACTTAAAAACCCGAGAAGGTACGATATTTACGAAACAGTCGAATTTTGAATCGCAAACTATGAGGTGTATATTTATTGTTACAAATCTTGTAAATAGTTGTTGTTTTTCCTGCTTTGCATCATTTTTACTAGTTTTGGTTTTATCTGGCGACATGTTGCAAAAGTATCTGAAGATATCACTTTTATCATCTGTATACCGGCCCTGTAACACTTTGTAGTTTTTACACTTGCCCTAACTTTGATAAGCGTGAAGACATTTTTCGCTCGGAGTGGTTTTTTTCTTTTTATTGCTAGAACTTTCTCAATGGATTATTTCAAGTTATGAATAAACAGAATACTCCAGATTTTACAAGAATGTTGTCGGGAATTCGTTTCGTGTATAAATAGCTGGCCTTGAACACAGTTTTTAGTCAGTTAGTTCTTTTCAGATTTGATCTGGTGACTCGTTTTTATTCGCTTGGGCGGATGTTTGTTTTGCTTTTGTAATTGCTTAATTACTGTTCACGTTAGATACGTGGTGCTAAGTTATTGTTGAGAGTACAGTGTACTGTTTGCTACCTAATTGCTGGATGTTTAGCAATTGTTTCCTGCTCATATTGTAAATAGTGTAAATACTTGTAAATAAATTTATAGTTACTTCCTCAAGATTGGAATGCTCATTTGAAGAAAGTTGAAGGTGCTACGGACTCGTTACAATTTTGGCGCCCAACGTGGGGCATCTTCAAGGACTTTCTTGGAATTATCTGTGAACTTGGACTTTTCTTCCTGAGGACTTTTTTACTTCAGAATTTTATGGTGATTACTCGAGCAATGGAGGAACAACTAAAAAAACTCCTTGATGCTATCAACGCTGTTAAGAATGATATGGCGATTATGGCTACTAATCAAGAACAATTAAAAAATGATCTGGTTACTAATCAAGAACAGTTAAAAAATGATCTGGCTACTAATCAAGAACAATTAAAGAGTGATTTAACCGCTAGCATAACTTCAAGTCAAGAAGAAATTAAGAATGATTTAACCGCTAGCATAACTTCAAGTCAAGAAGAAATTAAGAGCGATCTAACGTCAATGAAAAGTTTGGTGGAAACTAAATTTATCAACATGGAAAATAAAGTGGAGGCTCTAGAAGATCGAATCACCACAGTAGAAAACCATGTGGAAAAGAAATTTAAAGAATTTGAATCAAAGTTATCAGGATCCTGCAACAACTCAGACAGCGTTGAGAATCGAATCACCACAATAGAAAACCATGTGGAAAAGAAAATTAAAAAACTTGAATCAAAGTTATCAGCATCCTGCAACAACTCAAGTGACTGTGTAGCTGCAGCTGGAACTTCTCGTCCATCCATCAAACTGGCCACGTTTGACGGGAAGACCTCGTGGAATATTTATAAGAAGCAGTTCCTCATCGTTGCAGAAGCAAACTCCTGGGACTCTTCCACGAAAGCCTGTCAACTTGCAGCCTCGCTGAGAGGGGATGCAGCTGAAATACTACAGACCTTCCCAGAGGACAAGCTCTGTGACTTCGAAGCCTTATCATCGGCCTTGGAGCTTCGCTTTGGCGAAGTATGCCAAAAAGAATTCAGCCAACTCCAGCTGAAATCCCGACTCCAGAGGGATGGAGAGACTTTGCAAGTGTTTGCAGCAGACGTTGAGAGGCTTTCCCATCTCGCCTTCTCGAACTGTCCTTTGGATGTTCGCGATAGCCTGACCCTGAACTACTTCATAGACGGAGTGCGAAGTCCAGAAGTCCAGACGGCTCTCCGGAGGGGGGACATCAAAGATCTTAAATCGGGTCTGGTCTACGCAATGAAGTTCGAGGCTGCACAATAGGGTGGTTAAAAAAAATCAATTTTCGAATTTCTTTTGCGGCACCCCCCTAAAATGTGCCAATGGGCTAGAAAATGAGATTTGCAAAGTTTTAGCTTAATCGGATAATATTAACACGTGCCGCAAAGAGGGTAAAGTTAAGAAAAACAGCGATTTTTAGCCAAAAATTGTAGTTTTTACTCTGCAAAACCAAAACTACTGATCCTAGAAGCTTTATTTTGGTCTCATTTTGTAGGAAATTTTATTTTCTTTAAATTTAATTGTATTTAAAGTTTCGAAAAAAATGATTAAGTATTTTTCAGAATTTTTACAAGTCAGGCTGCAACGCAAATCCTCGAAAATGCTAGTAACATGGGGACATTTTTTTTTCAACTAATCTTTTGAGGCACCCCCCTAAAATGTGCCAATAGACTAGAAAATGAGATTTGAAAAGTTTTAGTTTAATCGGATAATATTAACACGTGCCTCAAAGTGGGTAAAGTTACGAAAAACGGTGAATTTTTAGCCAAAAATCGTAGTTTTTCCTGTGTAAAACCAAAACTACTCATCTTAGAAACTTTATTTGGTCTCATTTTGTAGGAAATTTCATTCTCGTTAAGTGCTATCCCATTCATTTTTGCTATCATGTCCAAAGTATTTATTTGGCATTTTTTAGTTAAATCGAAGAGTATATCAAAAATAAGAAATTTTCATGCAAAAACCTGAAAGCATTACGATATTCAATTACATTTATTTGTTCTTTCTTGGTTTAATATTTTTTCATTGAAAAGAATTAAATCAAAGGAATATTAATAATTAAATGTAATAAGTTTCTGATTTGCAATAAAGGAACTAAGGAAGTCAGTTAAGAAGATAAAGCAAAAAGTTAAAATGACAGTATAAGTTTTAAGGCATTTTATTACTTAACAACTTTGCTACAGTATACATAATAATACAACTATTCCTGACATAAAATTTACGGTGGTAACGGCTTGGACATACTAGCCTTTGACGAATCTGGAAAAATGTGTCTGCATTCAGCTATTACTTGCAACAGAAACTGTGTTTGCTCTTCGTCTTTTGTTAAGCAGGAATTAAAGTCTTGAATTAATTTTACGCCTCTTTCAGCTGTGTCATTCACTACCCTTAGACCGTTCACTATATTCTTTGCTCTAATATAATGTTGGTTTTCACACCATTCATCGGGATCGGTACTTAAAAATTCAGTATTAATTGCGAATCTTTTGAAAAAATTTATTGTTTGCGGACAAACAAAGTAGTCTACTTCCTTATCCAATAAACTATTGACTTCATTCAAATTGAGCTGTGCTCTAACATTCCTATCATCACAATCATCTTCATCATCTTCTACTTCAGACAATACTCTTGCAACCATGTTTGTTTTTATCCTTTTTTCTAAATTATCGTCAAAAAAAGAAAATGCAACTTGCTCCGAGTTGAGGTACCACAGATGCTTAATAACTTTATAAAGTGCCGTGTCAGAAACACTTTCATCTATACTCTTGTATTTAACCAATGATTTTAATAGTTGGAGGTCTTGATTGGGGGCCATGGCTGGATGTTGGGCATTAAACCACACTTTTACGTAAATATTAACTATGAACAAACAAACATCTTCAATGCCTTTTTTCTCTGAATCCGTTGAGGAAAACTGATCCCTAAATAGAGATATTTTTAGAGAATAAATGGCCTTTGACATCCATCTGGCGTGATGAATAGCGCCAGGTACTCGAAAAGTAACTTGGTTTGGAGGAAGATTCCCTAAATAAATCAAGCAAAGTTGAATAAATTCTTTATAGTCATCCCCAGGTTGCCGCTGTTTCAATTGTTCAAAAAGAAAACTGGAAATTTCGTCCGGATTGCTTATTTTATTTCTTATATTATCGTCTACTGCTGCTTTAAATTGCTTCTTATCTATCCGAGACCATTCAGCTTGAAATTTTTGAAAGATCGTTGGTTGAGGACCAGTGGATGCACCAAATTTGCAAACAAAAACTGCTTTTAAAATAATTTCTAATACGTGATGGCGACATGTTAAATACAGAAGGTTTTTCTGAAACAATTGTTCTAACAGAACACAGGTTCCCTTTATGCTCCCAGTATTTACAGAAGTAGTGTCAAAACACATTGCCTGATTTTTTTCAACTGCTCCCCACTCTTTGACTGTCGAAAATACAGCTTTTGCTTGAATTAGACCCGTGCTGTTTTCTATTGTTCAGCGCTGACTCCGTGGAGGAAGCAAAGTTCCGATCCGTATTCATGGTTTATGCAGCTAATTTCAGGCGTTTTACAAATCAGTTATTTGTTTTAGTAATGACTTTCAGAGACATAATTAGAGTATATATTCCTGATATTATTGCTGTCTTTTCTCTAAAAAGTTAATATTACAAGTAGATTCGAACAAATTTGCTGCAAGAAGTAATGAAATTTATATTTTAATAATTAATTCATTTTATGCGATTTTGAAGATGTACGCGTGACCTGACTTCAAAAATTCTGAATAATACTTAATCATTTTTTTTACCAAAATTTGAATGAAGTTAGACTTAAAGAATAAAATTTCCTATGAAATGAGACCAAAACTGCGGTTTTAGGACGAATGGTTTTCATTTTATTGAGGAAAAACTACGATTTTTTGCCAAAAAAAGCTGTTTTTCTTAACTTTACCCTCTTTGCGACACGTGTTAATATTATCCGATTGAGCTAAAACTTTACAAATAACCTTTTCTAGTCTAGTGTCATATTTTAAGGGGGTGCTGCAAAAGATTAGTTGAAAAAAAAATTTCCCCGTGTTACTTGCAATTTCGAGGATTTGCGTTGCAGCCTGATTTGTGAAAATTTTGAAAAATACTTAAAATTTTTTTCGAAACTTTAAATAAGATTAGACTTAAAGAAAATAAAGTTTCCTACAAAATTAGACCAAAATAAAGCTTCTAGGATCAGTAGTTCTGGTTTTACTGAGTAAAAACTACAATTTTTGGCTAAAAATCGCTGTTTTTCTTAACTTTACCATCTTTGCGGCACGTGTTAATAGTATCCGATTAAGCTAAAACTTTGCAAATCTCATTTTCTAGCCCATTGGCACATTTTAGGGGGGTTCCGCAAAAGATTAGTTGAAAAAAATTTTTCCCCATGTTACTTGTGACCACCCTACTGCACAACAAACGTCCCGCAAGAATCGCCATTCAATCAGGGGCGTGGAAGCCAGTGCTCCGGATTCGCACTCAACTTGTCTCTCGGAAATTAAGCGACAAATCAACGAGATCTCGGGGACCCTGAAGAAGATTACGGCTCGTAAAGACCAAAGTAGACAACCACTGAAGTGCTGGAAATGTGGCGGTGAGTGCCACGTACGAAAGAGCTGCGAAGCCCGCACAGAAAGAAAGACAGCTCCCAAAGTTTTCCAGATTTCCCCAAGAACTGGCGGCTGTAACGGACTCTTAATTTACGCATATGTGAATGGGTTTCCCTGCGAAATGATTGTGGAGCCAACGTTACCATCATTAGGACTGATGTGGCTCGTCAATTTGGACTCAAGATCTTATGGACGCCGTCCTGCGTTACTCTTCAAACTGTGACAGGTGAAAAAATCGAGATTGAAGGAAAAGTGAACTTAGAAATAATGTTCGGAAGCGCCACTTACCATCACACGGCATTCGTCGCTGACATTACAGATCCCTTCATTCTCGGACTGGACTTTTTGAGAAAATTTGATTTTTCTATCGACTTAAAAAAAAAATGAGCTGCACTCGATGAGGGAAGACATAGCAATTTTCAACGCTGAAAATAACTTAAAATCCGCTCATCAAATAATAGCCCAAACAGATTTATTGATTCCACCAAGATCAGAAATACTAATACCTGGCTCCATCAAGGAAAACAACAGCTTTAAATTCGGCCTAATTGAATATCCTAACCAGAGTAATAGCCCAAAAGGAGTACTAGTGGCATCTACGCTTGTGGACCTTTCAAGGAATGCAGTTCCTGTGAGAGTCGCCAATGTAAGTGAAAGACCGAGGAATATTAAGAAAGGAGAAGTGTTGGCAACTTGTACTCCCGTAAACTGCATCATCAGAAGAATTGATTCCTCCGAGACTGTGTCTTCCGAATCCTTGACTTCGAAATTAATTGGGAGTGCAGCATTATCAAAGGATCAAAGATACGCTGCGGAAAAATTGGTGGACGACTTCAAGCAGGTGTTTTCATCTACACCCGAAGATATTGGTCGCACGAGTTTAGCGTAGCATAGGATCGACACTGGAGATCATCCCCCTATCAAGCAGCATCCAAGACGACTACCGTTCGCCAAGAAGGAAGATGTTGAGATCCTCGTAAAAGAGATGCAGGAGAATGACGTCATCGAACCCTCATCCAGTCCTTGGGCATCCCCTATCGTCTTGGTCCGAAAGAAAGAAGGCTCCACCAGATTTTGTGTTGACTACCGACGCCTGAATGATATCACCAAGAAGGACAGTTACCCTCTTCCACGGATCGATGACACTCTGGACACCCTTTCCGGACACAAGTGGTTTTCGACCCTGGATTTAAAGAGCGGCTACTGGCAGGTGGAGATACACCCCGACGACCGAGAGAAGACGGCGTTTACAACCGGACAAGGCTTGTGGCAGTTTAAAGTGATGCCCTTCGGCCTCTGCAATGCACCAGCCACGTTCGAGCGTCTTATGGAATCAGTGCTGCGAGGACTCTCTTATGAATCCTGTCTTGTCTACTTGGACGACATCATCATCATAGGACGCAGTTTTGAGGAACATTTGGTTAATCTTAGGAAGGTGCTGCAAAAGCTAAACCAAGCCAACCTGAAGTTAAGCCCGTCCAAATGTAATTTGTTCCTCCGTGAGGTGAACTACCTTGGTCACATTATCTCTTCTGAGGGTGTACGAACCGATCCCGATAAGGTATCCGCAGTCAAGAATTGGATCCGCCCCGAAAATGTCCATCAGCTACGAAGTTTCCTGGGGCTCTGCACGTACTACAGGAAGTTTGTGAAGGGTTTTTCCAACATTGCACGACCTTTGCATAAGCTGACGGAGAGCAAACAAAAATTTGAATTGTCCAAAGAATGCGAGGATGCATTTCTATAGCTGAAGGAGGCTTTAACATCAACGCCTATTCTCTCTTATCCTCAGCCTGAAAAATCCTTCATACTTGACACTGATGCGAGCCACGAGAACGTTGGAGCTGTTTTATCTCAAGAAATAGATGGTAACGAACATGTCATCGCCTACTGGAGCAAATGCTTATCCAAGTCGGAGCGAAATTATTGTGTCACGAGAAAGGAATTGCTCGCCATAGTTAAAGCTGTAGAACATTTCCATCATTACCTCTACGGCCGTAAATTCCTGCTCTGGACTGATCATGCCTCTTTAACTTGGCTTTTGAATTTCAAGAATCCAGAGGGCCAGGTAGCCAGGTGGATACAGCGGCTCCAGGAATATGACATCGAGATTAAGCACCGAAAAGGTTTGTCACACGGTAATGCTGACGCATTATCAAGAAGACCTTGTTCCGAGAACTGCCATTATTGCTCCCGAATTGAGAAACAATACGGGACGACAATTCCTACTGCCTGTCAAGTTACTGCTACTTCAACATCTTCAGATCCCGATCCATGGAGTGACGACCAAGTAAGAAAAGATCAGCTTGAAGATCCAGACCTTAAGCCTATCATAGAGTTAATGGGAAAGGACAGTCGGCGACCTAGTTGGCAAGACGTTTCTATCTACAGTCCTGCAACGAAAAGATACTGGGCTCTATGGAAATCTCTCCAGTTGCGAAATGGCGTCCTGTATCGGAAATGGGAATCTGACGATGGTAAAGCATTCAAATGGCAGTTACTCCTTCCCAGATCAAGAATTCCAGACGTTCTAAAGGAATTGCACAGTAGTCCGACTGGAGGACACTTTGGTATCCTGAAAACCCTCCACAAGTTTCGAGAGCGCTTCTTCTGGAGCAAGGCGAAGGATGACGTGGAGAAGTGGTGTCATTCTTGTGACGCCTGTGCTGCCCGTAAAGGACCGAAGAGAAGAAGCCGCGGGAAGCTACATTTTTACAACGTAGGAGCTCCTTTCGAACGAATCGGGATCGACATTCTTGGTCCTCTACCGAAAACTACTGATGGGAACAAATACATCCTCGTTTCCATTGACTATTTCACCAAGTGGCCCGAAGCATATTCCATTCCAGATCAAGAAGCTACCACTGTAGCAGAGACTCTAGTGCAGCATTGGATCTCGAGATATGGGACACCTTTGCAGATCCATTCCGATCAGGGGAGAAACTTCATCTCTGCTGTGTTTAAGAGCCTATGTGAAATCCTCAAAATTGAGAAAACTCGAACGACACCACTACACCCACAATCGGACGGCATGGTGGAGAGATTCAACAGGACAATCCTTAATAATCTCTCGCTTATGGTCTCCAAAAATCAACAGGATTGGGACAAGAAACTTCCTCTGTTCCTGCTGGCCTACCGCAGTGCTGTCCACGAGACCACCGGATATTCCCCATCACAGATGCTCTTCGGCCGAGAGCTTCGGCTACCTTGTGATCTCGTCTTCTGTCTCCCTCCAGATGCGCCTTCATCGCCTGAGGAGTACGTCCAGGATCTCCAGGCCCGGTTGGAGGACGTTCATCACTTCGCACGGGAGCGAATCAACATCGCGACGGAGAAGATGAAGACCCGATACGACACAAGGTTCACTGGCCATGACTTTCAAGAAGGTGACAAGGTGTGGCTATGGAATCCCATCCGACGTAAAGGTCTATCACCCAAATTGCAGTCGCATTGGGATGAACCCTACACAGTCCTCCACCGGCTGAACGACGTCGTAGTGAGGATCCAGAAGTCATCACATTCAAAACCTAGGGTTGTCCATTATGATCGGCTAGCCCCATACTATGGCCATAGTTCGTAACGTAAATCTAAAGCTACCATGGTAATTTGTTTGTAAATTTTGTAAATAACTTTTGCCTTTAATTGTTTAATATTACTTTATCAATGTTATTATTTCTTTCATGTTCTCACTGTTATTGTTTATCATGTTTATGATTGGTTATCATGTAATGTGTGCATCTGTGAGTTTTCCCTTGCTTCCTTTCTGGGGATTGTACTGCCCGGGACGTGCAGTCCTCGGGAAGGAGGCAATGTTACAAATCTTGCAAATAGTTGTTGTTTTTCCTGCTTTGCATCATTTTTACTAGTTTTGGTTTTATCTGGCGACATGTTGCAAAAGTATCTGAAGATATCACTTTTATCATCTGTATACCGGCCCTGTAACACTTTGTAGTTTTTACACTTGCCCTAACTTTGATAAGCGTGAAGACATTTTTCGCTCGGAGTGGTTTTTTTCTTTTTATTGCTAGAACTTTCTCAATGGATTATTTCAAGTTATGAATAAACAGAATACTCCAGACTTTACTAGAATGTTGTCGGGAATTCGTTTCGTGTATAAATAGCTGGCCTTGAACACAGTTTTTAGTCAGTTAGTTCTTTTCAGATTTGATCTGGTGACTCGTTTTTATTCGCTTGGGCGGATGTTTGTTTTGCTTTTGTAATTGCTTAATTACTGTTCACGTTAGATACGTGGTGCTAAGTTATTGTTGAGAGTACAGTGTACTGTTTGCTACCTAATTGCTGGATGTTTAGCAATTGTTTCCTGCTCATATTGTAAATAGTGTAAATACTTGTAAATAAATTTATAGTTACTTCCTCAAGATTGGAATGCTCATTTGAAGAAAGTTGAAGGTGCTACGGACTCGTTACATTATGTTACAAAGCAATGTGACGGTAAAAATTGTGTGTAGAAATAATTTTAATCTTCGCACCATAAAACAGTACATTTTCCCTCCTAAGATTTTTTTTTTTGAATAGTTAATTAGAAACCCTGAGTCAAGGATTAACCTGTTAACCGGGGAATTAGCTATTGCTCAACTCGTTTCACAATGGGGACTATTTTTTCGCAGCGATAAGTATTATCATACCTCAAATATTAAATCACACCTCAGTAAGTAATATCACACCTCAAATAGTAACCAAAAAGTACTTAAGTCATAAATTTATTACTAATAAGAATATGTAAAACACTGAAATTCAAAATAAGAATATTCAAATCAGAAAGTTATTACTAACGTGTAAGATACTGAAATGCAGACTAAAATGAATCCAAATTGTGGCAGCTCGAAGTATAGATCATGCAGCGCCCGTTTTCGCGTTGATAGCGCTCAAGTTACAGATTACAAGAACATGAAAATTATGACGCATCGACAATATGAAAGATTTAATAGATAAGAACAACGTAGAACGTGATGCGTTCAATATATTACTAATAATTTCCATGACGAAAAATTTCGTCATGCCCATTGCTGTAGGCTTTTATGTATGACGAAATATTTCGTCATGCCCATTGCTGTAGGCTTTAATGTATGACGAAATATTTCGTCATACCAGTTAACAGGTTAAGGAAATGATTGAGAACTTAACAGTGACTCATCAGATCAAAACCACGTGTTCGTTCGTTATTGCTCCCAAAGTGACAGGCGGAAGATCATCTGTTTAGTCTCTATAACGTCCAGGCCACTTTTATCCCATGCTGAGCAACTGATAATGGAAGGCATGCATGTCTCAATACCAAACCAAGTAGAAGAGGACGGGGGGGGGGGGGGGGATATTCGTTATTTTCACTTCGAAAACATCGTAGGATAACAAGGGGAAGTTGAAACTGGTTTGGTACCTTTTCATAATAACTCTCTTGAATCAAAAGGGTGCTATTTCATAAACAAAGCGGCAACCAGTGCGCCGTTTTACTGGTAAAAGGGCAAGTTGGGCGCTTTCTTTTTATCAAAGGGCAGGCAGGGCGCAGCGCCCTCCCGCCTAAGCCTGAGGAAAGCTCTGTGCACTCTTATGAAATATAGATACACTGGCGGAAAAAAAACCCAAAGCCAGGGAAAAATTACTGTAGAGTAATGAAATTTGGGTAATGCAATTGTCTAGTTAACGTGTTTTTTTTTTTTTTTTGATTAAATGTACAAGATCACTGGCTAATTTAAGCTCAAGAAAATGCTGTGCAAATGTGAAATTATGTTACTTTAATAGAGGGTGTAACTTCCAGAATTTTGAAGGCAAGCCTGCAAGCGTGCATGCATTGTGTCATACAGGTGCCGAATGTCACTTTGTGGTATGGAGTGCCATGGTTGCTGCACTTGTTGTGTCAATACTAGAACAGTCATTGCTGACTGTGGATGATGCTGGAGTTGCCGTCTAAAGATATCCCATACGTGATCAATTAGAGACAGATTTGGTGATCTTGCGAGTCATGGTAACATGTCAACACTGTAGAGCACATTGCGTTACAGCAGCGGTGTGAGGGCGAGCGTTTTCCACCTGAAAAACTCCCCCTTGAATGCTACTCATGAAGGGTTGTACTATAGGTTGAATTACCAGACTGAGTACGAAATTCGCAGTCAGTGTGTTTGGGATAACCACAAGAGTGCTTCTGCTGTCTAAGGAAATAGCTCCCGAGACCATGACTTCAGGTGTAGGTCCCGTGTGTCTACACCTGGACCTGGATTTTTTTTTTCCGCCAGTGTATATTACATGAATTCACTTAGTGTTTAACGGTTTAAAATAAACATTTTTAAAAATCATTTTATTTTGTCTTTACAGTCAATATTAAACTATGCATTGCCTCTATGAAACCAATTTTAACTATTTCAGTAAAATATACAGTTGACAATGAGTGTATTTTTTTTTGTTCAATTGTAGATGTATCGTTCTTGCTCCAATCATATAATAATCCAAATATATATATTTATTTATATTCAGTTTTAATGGTTGATGTAACATTTTTTTTATTTAAAGAAAAAGTCTTGTGACAAAAAACAAAAATCTTTAATTTTAAAATAGAGGACTAATTGTGAGTGAGGATCTATATCTTTGCTTTACTAAAACGTAACCTTTTTCATCTCCTTTTCATTAATATATCTCATGGAATATTAGTTGGAGATATCCTGTTTGCACAAAATAAAATTTTATTTTATTCAAGTTTGAACATAAAACATAAAATTGGCAAAGAGTAGAGTTTTTTTCTTTTTTTTCTTTTGCCCCGAGGTGTTCACTTTAATTTAAAACTACAACTTTTTGTACACAAGTGGTTTAGTCATTAATTAATTTTTTGACGTCTATTCTTGATATCAAAAATTTTAACATGACAGAAAATACATAGTTTTTTTTTTTGAATTTACATTATATTCAATGGTGGCAAAATGACTTTCAAAACACAAAATAAAGAAAAAAGTCTTATAAGAAACGACACCTTAGTTTATGTGAAAAGTCACTCTATTTGATTTAAGGCAAAGATAGAAGATTGCTTCATCCAAACTTGAATGTCGACAGTAAATTTCCTTGATTTATCCCTACGCTCATAAAAACACTTCATATGGCATTTAAATTATCGAAACACCACACCCTACATTGATTTTTCATAAAAAATAACATTTTCCTTTTAGTTCTATCCCCCATTTTTTTTCAGTATTACTCTATTTCCTTAGTCTCGCGTGTGGTGAAAACATAAATTCGGTGTTGTAGGAATGTTTTAAAAGATTTCATTGCGATGGGTACGTTAGAAAAGAACGGAGTATTTCAATTGGGTACATCTTTGTATCAAGATATAGTATTACGGCTCTTTTGATGTATTTTATGAGCAACATTATGTTACCTGTTTTGCATTAAAGATTTCAATAATCAAATCTGAGATTGTCGGTTCATTGGAAGAATTCTTGTTGGCTTTGAATATGAGTCATTCCATAGTGACTAACGTAACATTCAGAGCTGATTTTGTAACTGTTTTTACTTGTAACTTAAAGGATAAAAAATATTTTTTAGTTATGCTGGTGGATTTACAATGTACATGGTATCTATGTATCATTTCTGCTAAGAATTTAAAACAAAATTACTGACAGTAGATATTTTTTCAACCAAAATAGCAGCGTGACTAACGTAACATTTTTGCAGCCCTGAAAATGAATGCTCATGTTGTGAGGCAAAAATTTCTCAAAGTTAAGCAAGTGTTAAAAATTGAATGATATATTTGAAAAATGTGTAAAGTTGGCTTTTAAAAACATAAAACATTTATTAAATCTTAATTTTTTTAGTCTTAAGTGTCACTTTTACTCAAGATGGCGTGTGACTAACGTAACGTGACTAACGTAACCATCGAATAACAAGCAGTAAACACACTACAAACTATTTATTATGGCTAATCTCAGTGATAATTACAATACTTTTTCAATTTTTTTAAACTTTATGTTGTATGATTTTTATTTATTCATTTATTATTTTGATACTTTTTTTACTTCGGTATTTTTTTTTCTTCGGCTGAGGTTGACATTTTTATGGAATGACCCATATGAGTTATTTCTATGACAACTGGTGATAACTTAGCGTATCAGATAGTGTCGATTGCTTTTCCCTTTGCTATTTTTGGAGGTATAATAGCTAATGTTGAACTACTTAATGTTGAATCTATAAAATGTTAGTCAAATACTTAATACCGTTTTTTAGTGGAGAAACATCTTAGTAATAATTGATAAATATATTTCATTATTTTTTTACTGTGAAGTAAAAAAGACTGAAGTAGTTTGACTGATAATGTATAATATACATTAAATGTTTGTTGTATATTTCATCCAACCGATTGCTTTCATTAAGTTTTTTTAAAATATGTATGAAATACTTATGAATATGATTGGAGGCATAATTTTTCTCTTTTTTTTTGAAGGTAAGATAGAATACATTAGTGTAATACGCGTTGAATGTTACTCGTATACTTTGCCATATATATATATATACATATATATATATATAAAATACACATATATTTTTTTACGGAAATGTTTTCTTTCTAATTTCGATGTTATCTATCGAATATTATGTTAATGTCGATGTTTTTACATGTAACCTAAATATCTACTTTAAAAATCTTAATACGTTTACAGTTACGTCAAAAGCAGAGATTTATTTCGCAAAAAAAAGTTAAAAATCCTCTTTTTCAGCGCTCTCTTAAAAGGAATGCCGAGAGTTTCCAAGGCATCCCTCAAAATTCCATGTAATTTATTTTAATGTAGTTTTCTTCTAAGATATGTATGAACCTTTTTTTTTTTTTGCTCTTCACTTGCAATAAGTCATTGATTTAAAGAAAAGCAAACTATAATTTTATTTTAAATACTAGCTTCGCGGCCCGGCGTTGCACGGGCTACTTTAAAAATGAAGGCGATGTCAAGTGACGCATCCGCTTTCGGCGAGCAACAAATTCGCCACCACGGCGGCTATCTAAAGCCAGCGCCCTCTTCACACAGTTTCCAAAACAATGAACGCCATCTCTAGGGAGGAATAGTGAACTAATCCGCTCGTGCTTTTGGTCCATAATCATTTTTTACAAAAATAATTACTCCTTACATGATGCGTTATGTTATACAGGGTGTCCACTCCAATCGTGGACCAATAGCTAATTTCTAAACCGTTAGAGATAAGCATATAGTTTATTTAGGAAAAAATCTCAAAATTATGAAAGGAATTTTGGGTCTATTCAATGTTTTTCAAAAAATCAAATTTTGAAAGAGTTACGAAATTTAAATTTTTATACAGCCCCCCAGTCTTATCAATCATATTTAGTAAAACATTCTTGACACTGTAACGTTTAAAACTAAAAAAAAATAACTCTTCTACCACAAAAATTGACCGAGTTATGAGGTTTTGAAAAATCAAGATTTTGCATTGTTTCATGACGTCATCGAGAGATCGCTTAAGGGACCGTATGCGAAATCCTTCAAAATCTTGATTTTTCAAAACGTCATAACTCGGTCAATTTTTGTGGTAGAGGAGTGATTTTTTTTTAGTTTTAAATGTTGCAGTGTCAAGAATGTTTTACTAAATATGATTGATAGGACTGGGGGGCTGTATAAAAATTTAAATTTCGTAACTCTTTTAAAATTTGATTTTTTGAAAAACATTGAATAGACCCAAAACTAGTTTCATAATTTGGAGATTTTTTCCTAAATAAACTATATGCTTATCTCTAACGGTTTAGAAATTAGCTATTGGTCCACGATTGGAATGGACACCCTGTATAGCCTGTAAAAGAATTTTTCAATTCTAATCGGTACTTCCTGATATTAGCGCGCTTAAACGAACTCTTTAGCTTTAAATTATTTATAGATATAGATGTATACATAGTAAGCATTTCAAATAGCTACAAATATTATGGTTTTAGAATGAAATGTGAGTTTTAAACATAAAACATAATTTAGCCAACCGTTCCATACAATTCCGTTTGAAATACACTAGAACGATAATTTCATGTTTTCAACTTTGAAAAACTTACGAATATGTTTTTTAGTTTATTCGCGTAACTTATTAAATCACTTACTTTCAGTATTAGTATTTACCAGGTGGAAATTTAAAATGTTACACGATTAATCCATTTTCTTTTGTATTGATGTTTCAATATTTTGTATTTTAAATGGATAAGGTATTTATCCTTTTGCATTACTTAATTCGGGCTGCTAATAATTAATTATCATTAATATTTTTAACCTTTCTTTGATAGATCAGAAATTATGATTACTGTAAATTTAGTTCCAGCTTTAAAACAAGTTTTTAGTTTTTTTTTTTCAGGAGTCTACCAGAAAAAGGTCTTTCAAAACATCGATGGTTTTTGGGTCGATGTATAGATACCGTCGATGTTTTATTTTCTAACATCGATGTTTTGAAACATGGATTCTTTTTCATCGATGTCGAACCATTGATGAAAAATCGTATCAAAAATTAGAAAACCATTTTTTAGATTTTTCTTCGCGGTTACATTGAGTATATTAGTAAACTATAAATTAAATGCCAGTCATGTACTTGAGTATATTAGTAAACTATAAATTAAATGCCAGTCATGTACTTGAGTATATTAGTAAACTATAAATTAAATGCCAGTCATGTACTTGAGTATATTAGTAAACTATAAATTAAATGCCAGTCATGTACTTCGCAAATCATATTTTTCGTTATAATTTCTTTACTGTATGACATTATTGGCATTAATTAAAAAGTATTATTCTTAACAAACCTTGCTACAAAATAACCATTACTATACTTTTATCGTTTTATATTTGATGGAACTGTGATAAATCGGTCATTCCGACGAAAATGGTGCAAGTCATGCCCGAGACTTTAAAATTTTTTAAAATCAATTTTAATAACTACCACCTATTAAGTGTATTTTTTATTGGTTCTCCATTTAATTTACTGCCATCAAGTATCAGTTTATTAGGTACAATCCATTTAGAAATGACACAAAAATATTATCTTTGTCAGAAGAAGGAGAAAATATCCTGGGAGAATGTTGCAGACATACTTACATTTTTAGGCTGTTTATTCCACTTTATGCTTGTTCTGTGATTCTAGCTTTTCTTTGTGATTATAAAGATATTTTTAAAGGCTTATTTGTCCACTCTTACATGTCCACTCTGTTACACAAAGTGATCAAATATTAAAAATCCTTTCATAAATGAGTCATGTACTAGTTATTTACACTTCATTATACACAAATAAATGGGAACTCAATAAAAACTAGCTGTCGTGGCCGTCACGAAACTTTCTTCTATATCTATCATATGAATTCCAGTTACAAAATAAAATACGTACTCGCCCGAATGATTGGAAACAGCTCCAATTTCCCAATTATCGTAATAATCCTGCAAATGCAGAATCAATGAGTGAAATCGGTAATCATTGCAAAAGCCTTGTTTAGATTAATTGCAAACATTTTTTTTGTTAGTAAAAAGAAATTGGCAACAGTTAAAAATTTCAAATCATTGAAAGTTTTCAGCTGTTTTGATAATTAAATAGCGTGAAAGCGATTTCTTAATGAATTAATTTTTCGCATTGCTGACTAAGCGCAAAAATCACCCCACCCTCCCCCTGGGGCGATTGGCGCCAAAATTTAATCGATGCTTGCTTCCATATTGGGTTAGTGTTATTCCAAATTTCATTCAAATCGCAGCAATATTTCCCGAGATACAGGAGGTGCAATGACAAAATAAGCACTTTTGATTGCTCCACCCCCATTTGAGATATTGACACACAAATTGAATCAGCACCTGTACTCAATAGGGTCTACCTATGGACCAATTTTCGTTTGATTCCGCCGGTTACTTCCTGAGATATAGCAGTCACCCTCGTGCAGAACACGTGCGATTGCTCCACCCCCCTTCGAGATATTGACAAACAAATTGAATCAGCACCTGTACTCAGTAGGGTCTACCTATGGACCAATTTTCGTTTGATTCCGCCGGTTACTTCCTGAGATATAGCAATCACCCCCGCGCAGAACACGTGCGATTGCTCCACCCCCCTTGGAGGAATTCGCTAAAAAAAGTCAGGTGCACCAGTTCACATAGTGGTACATATGTGCAAAAATTTTTGTTCGATTTCATTCAGTAGTTTTTGCTCTAGCGCGGCCACAAAAACTGGTCACACACATACAGACTCACACACAGACACACACACACACAGACAGACATTTTCCAAAAATGGTCGAAATGGACTCAGCGCACCTCAAAACGTGCAAATCCGTCAAAATTCGACATTCGAAAATTTTCACGAAACCAATACTTTCTTCTATATATTAGATATAGAAGAAAGTAAAAATATATGATTATTTGGTGAAAATTATTTAAATTGATAATCTAAGTGAAAAGTTTCAGACATAATTTGTACCATTTTCGTTGGAATAACCCAAATACCAAATGTTAGTTCATTTAAATTTAAATAGTAAACATATTCTTTCCAGAGTTTATTACTTCTGGAGAAATAAACTAATACAATAACTTTACGAATACATCGTCAAAGGTCAGTTCAAATGCTGACTTGCACTTAAAATATATTACATATTTCAATGTCTGAGCTCTAAAACTATGAGTTTGGTTATAAAATATTACTTTGAAGATATGTTACTATAACCGCATTTCTGAAATTTTCTATCAGTTATTAAACTTGACATGTCAAATAAAATATAACATCCTTCCGTTAAATATGGAAATATTGGTTTAAAATTAATAAAACAATTTTGAAAGTTTTAGTTTCACCTCTAAATAGTACATTTCAAATTCTAATTTCGAAAATATAATTGAAGTGTCAACTATTTCATTTTTAAGCGTGTTTTATCTAAAACCTAATTTAAAATACTTTTCGATTCGAGTTTACAAATTTTACTCCAGAAATTATTTGGAAAGCTTTAATTTCAGCACTCTAATAGTACATTTCACATTTATTTCGAAATCAAATTGAAAAACTTCATTTAAGTGTGTACAAGTTTGTTTTAAAGCATGTTTTCTGTAAAAACAAACCAATTAAGGTATTCATTAAAATTTTTAAATCACATTCCAATTTTTTTTATTGTTCATTACGTACTCAGATTGTTTTTTACAATTATCATATAAAGTATTCAATTTTCCTTTTTTTTTCTAATGCAATTAAAATAGTTCGTTGAAGTATGAAATTTTAACAGCGAACTTTATTTTATCGGTTTAATTATGAAAATTTAGTCAAGTACCAAATATCATGATTAAAAAAGCTTTTTTGGTGGGCATAAATGTGCATGCTTTAATTTAACGACCAAATATTACGTCACAAGATTTCGTATTTGTTTCAACAACATATAAATGAAAATTTTATTTAGATGTGAAACATGTTTTCAAAATTTGTCATCATTAGTGTATTCATCATTAGTTCAGACGTGACTTCTACTGCTTTAAAATACTATTTTAGTGCCGCTCCTACGAGAAACACAAATTTTCTCAGAGTTGAAAACAAATATCACTTTATGAAGATATTTTCTGTAAGTGAATGAATAAGTAAAGTGAAATGAATAAGACCTTACCTTTTTCAAAATAAACAAACTGGAATCTTGTTTTGAAAATCGCACCATGAACAGACAAAATACAGTGAACTCTCACTTCTACACCGCCTCATTTATGCACCTTTTTCACTTATACGACGATTTTAAATGGACCCAGCACATTCCATAGCGAAATAATGATAGTATTATTCGTTTATGCGTCACTCTAAAGATAAATATTTCACTTATGCGCCGAAATTTCGGTAAAATGTAAAATAAATTATTTATTTTCTTTAAAAAATAAGCATTTTTTTTTTTTTTTCAATTTCCTCTTTAATCTTTCGCCTTTATTGCTCACGGAAGGCATGTTTTCTGCATGAACTGGAGTTCGGAGAGGGACAATTACCTATTATGGATCGTTTTAAAGGGAACAGTTTGTAATTAGGTATGCTACCATTTTTGTTTTCTCTTTATCACTAGTTACGTTACAGTAATTGCCAAACCGTAGTAATATGTCCCTTGTCTATAGAAACATTCTTATTCATTCTCTCATTAGAACCTATGTTGCGTTTTAGTCCTTTAAATAGGCTTGTTCACTTATAACGTTTCTCTCACTTATGGGCCTTTTTCTGTTGGTCCTTTGGTCCTGCGTATAAGTGAGAGTTCACTGTAAGATTTTTACAACAAATTTTGGCCAGAGACATTACTATTATTATTATTATTTCTTCAAAAAAAGAAAAGTGGATATTTTTCCTTTTTTTCCATTGTACAAGATCAAAAATAAAATATTTTCAAGTAGAATTTTTTCTATTTGATCATTAAAAATATTTTTGATAAAATGAATGAAGGAATAAAAGAATGAATGCTTAAGCGAGAGATAATGAAACAATAAACGGATAAGTTAATAGCCGAGCAAATTAATATATGAGGATAATTAATGAGAGAACAGAGAAAAAAAAATAATAGGAAGAAAAAGTGAATCAATGCATGAATAGGCAAATTCTTAAATGAGGAAAGCAAATAACTAAGAAATTAATGTGTAAGTGATTTAATAAATAACTGTACAGGTAAACAAACAGATATTTCATTTTTCCTCATGTATTTTGCCCCGTATGCACTTGACTAACTGTACAAAATATTAAAAAAAAGAGCTTAATAATTAATAAATACTGCACTGAATATAAGTAAGGGTCAATTAATATATAAAAGGTTAATAAGAAGAACTTAATTTAAAATAACAAGAATATTTTGACCTTAAATAAACTGTAAAATCAGTATCAATTTTTGGAAATTGATTGTTTTATCGAATGCTATTCTGCAGAGGTAACATTTTCCTGACTAGTACATGACATGCGTTGCTAAATAGTTCAAATATTACCAGATAGGTGGCACTGAAAACAGTAAATATGTCACCATTTCACTTGCCCCGCTATTTCACTTTGACAGACATTTGCCTACTTTTCAATTTGTCTAGAAAAAACAAGTAAAGTTGTTTTTATTTATCATTCAAAATCGGTTTTGGGTCTGAGGAGGGTACATATCTTCACTAGGGGACTTATTTTTGGACACTTTTCATTTTTTTAAAGATTTCACCATTGAACATTGTATAACGAATCATTAGATTTATTTCTTTCACTTAAATCATTCATTTATAACTTCTCCAATATCTGTGCATTCGATTCATGTGACTATTACCTTTACTCTATTTTATTTTTCTTTTTATTGCAAACTATAAACAACAATTGTTTTCAAATGAATTTTGATTTATTTTGATAATTAGTTTTGGCAATTTTCCTTGGTTCAAAATTTTCATCATGATTACTATTAATATTACTGTTGCGAGGCAACAAATTTTTACAACAATGGATTGAAAATTTAATCATTTAATGAGGAAATGACATGAAATTTACTTTTTCCATAATAACCTTTTTTCTAGTGAACAAATATCGTCATATGAGTACATGGTGCTTAAGTTACACCATCTCCTACCGATTAAGAAAAATCGTCCAAATCGGTTCAGTAGATCAGATGTTATGTGCGAACAAACAAACAAAAAAAAAAGTATACGCTTTGAATTGATAACCTCCTCCTTTGTTGAAGTCGGTTAAAAAAAGTTTTACAATTTTTCATTTTCTAAATATTGCCGATTTTAACATCATTCAGTGTTTTTTTTCGCAAAATATCGCCAATAGCGCCAAATTGAACCCAAATTCAAAAAAAAAAAAGAAATTGCCAAATGTGTCACCAACTTGGTGATATGTCGCCAAGTTGGCGTCAAACACTTAATGACCAAAAGCTTGCTGACATATCGGCAAGTTGTCATGCCAATTCATCTGCATTGAAATTAAGACTGATTTACCCCAAAAAAAGAGGTAAAACACCCCCTTGGAACAATCGAATGCAACCACAGGGGCAAGTGTACAACTAGACCCCCCCTCAGAGTCTACATACCAAACTAGAAGCTTTCACGGCATATAGTTTTTGAGCTTTGCTACATACATACGCACATACATACGCACATACATACGTACATCCAGACGTCACGAGAAAAATCGTCGTAATTAACTCGGGGGTAGTTGAAAAAGATTTTTCAGCTGGTTATATGTTGGCAGGTGCATATGCACGTGCGGACAGTTCGAAAAAACGACTCAATATTCATTCAGGGGTGAGAAAAATCAAAATTTAGACCCAAATTTGAGGAAAAAAATTTTCGCGATCACAATACTTCCTTTACTACGTGAAAGGAAGTAAAAAAGTAGAAAAGGCTAGTAGCTTGAACCAAATTGAATACGTCCGTTAAGCCAAAGAGTCTGTTAATTTCATACTGCGCTGAGCAAGCAATCATTTTTTCATGAAGTTATCCGAGGGTTAACCGTTCGACTGCATATGATGCATTGGCTCATTTGTTTATGACAAGCCACTTCCCCGACTCTGCACAGACATGCATTATTTAGAGCCTTCAAAGTCGTGTGCTGTTCTGCTGTGCCCGGTGATAAATTTACTTCATTAAGGGCTTCCTTATAAATCAAAACGCATTTCTCTCATCTGAGGCTAGAGTTTGGAAATAGAGGTACAATGGCTATATGATGGATTTATCATTGCTGTGAAATAGTTTTTTTTCTTTGCTTATGGATATTTTACAACACATAGGTTTTTCTAAATTAGTCGAGATTTAATTAAGGGAGAGCGGAGAATGTTGTGAAACATTTGGTGCAGCAGTTAATTTAAATACAGGCAGATATTTTGGGTTACATTTATTAGGAGGACCAGAAATCAATATAGTTTATTCTGAAACGATTAAAATTTCAAAAAGTGTTTTTATTTTTAACCAACAATGTAATTACCATATAGTTATCGAGAGCCTTTTGCCCTCTAGTAAGCAAAATTTTCAATCCATGATAGATATAAATGTATCTTTTCCTGAGGAAAATATTCGTTGATGGCATTTTGGATATCAGACAAATTATTTTTGTTACGTATAGACCGGCATAAAGAAAATCAGACGATATAATGACAGGTGAGTAGATATTGAGGATTAAAATCACACTAAACGACAATAAATAACTCTGGCAAACGTATTAAGGTGCTTTTTACAATAGTAACTTATATCAGTGGGGGGAAAATAGATATTGAGAATCAAAGTAACACTGAATGGCAATAACTAACCCATAAAAGCACATGAGTTAATGTAATACAAAGGCTTCACTAGATAGCGTTTTATACAGGCTGTATCATTACTCAAAACATCAATGGTAAAGATTTACCCTCTAGATAGCGCTGAACAAAGACCACTCAAATGTTTGTTTACATTTATTAGCATACTGTTTCTGCTGTAAAAAGCGATGTTTATCCGATCTTTAAGGGTTAAAAAATATTGATATAGTTAATTGAAGTAGAGTACACAGTGAGTTGATGCCGAAGGCCTTATTAGTACTGCTTTTTGGGGGAAAGAAATTCTCTTTTCAGATAAAGGTATACAACCTAACGTTTTATACGACCAACTGTATCATGGCGAACTGTGGACTGAATTTTAAAAAGTTCTATGGCAACCCGTTGGTAGTATTGGCTCGCTTAGCGAATAGATTCGCCATTTATCGCTCTGCGGTGCCAGTGTCGTTTCATAGTTAATAATTGAAATCAATTAAAATGAAAAAAAATTCGCTAACTAATTAAAATAAGCTGCTAAAATGCAGAATAAACCAACAAATAAAACAAGCTTTTCAATGACGTTAAAATATACTAAAATAGAATTGAATGCCAAATTGTAAAATGGTCGCCAATAAATTAACTTTTAATTTTGTCTTCTATTTATCTGATTTGTATATAATGTTAGTTACCATAAAATTCGATAGATGTCGCTGGACAATGACCACCGTTTTTATCCCAAGGAATTTGATCAAATAAAACAGCCTTTGTAAAACGCTATCTAGGGAAGAATTGGTAATACAGTTGAACCTGTCTATCAAGAATGTCGAGTGTTCAGAAAAAAATTGAGAAAGACAGGTTTGTATTTTTGTATTGAAATCCAGCGAATATTAAGTTTTTTTTTTTTTTTTCGAGTATTGCATGCACTGTTAGTGTACAGAATAAAGATATAATATAAAAAATTAAGTAAAATAAAACAAATAAATTAAAATAATGCTACATTTATAATAATTTAATATAATGCAGCTATATAACAGGAATTTCATTTTCGCGGAACTGTTTAAACCGCTAAGCCAAACTCTCATCTAAATCAGCAAACGTGCAATTTCTTATTTTTTTTCAACATTTTTGTTGTCTGTCTCCAGTGCATCTCAGTTTTTTACTATAGTCTGAGGAGTACTTGGCTGGATATTAAATCTTTTAGCAACGTCAATTTTTTTATATCAATGGATTTTGATCCAGAAAATCCTGATTTTTTTTTTCTCTTCAATCGGAGTAACATTTAGTTTTGTATTCCCGGATGCCATAGTTAGCTCAAAATACGCAGAAAACACTCTGCTATGGAAAAATTCAACCTTTAAACAGTACCTTTACACAGTTCTTACATTTAAACAGTAAAAAAGAAAACCAGGCAGTACTTCTAATTTCCGTAGCAGCGAATTTCGAAATTCGAGAAATGCAGGTTTTACAGATGAAGCATTCGAGAAAAACAGGAGAAAAAAGCAAAGGAAATTAATCGAT